>VWZL01003329.1:978115-1011705 GCA_013396915.1 Stercorarius parasiticus
CAGCAAGTTTGCAGACAACACCAAGTTGAGTGGTGCAATTGGCATGCCTAAGGGACAGGATGCCATCCAGAGTGACCTAGAGAAGCTTGAGAAGTAGGCCCCTGTGAATTTCATGAGGGTCAACAAGGCCAAGTGCAGGGTCCTGCATCTCAGCTGGGGCAACTCCCAGCATCAATAGAGGCTGGGGGATGAAGGGATTGAGAGCAGCCCTGCTGAAAAGTACTTGGGGGTACTGGTGGGCATGAGCCAACAATGTGCGCTCACAGCCCAGAAAGCCAAACATGTACTGGGCTGCATCAGAAGAAGTGTGGCCAGCAGGTTGAGAGAGGTCATTTTGACCATCTACTCCGCTCTCTGTGAGACCCCACCTGCAGTACTGCATCCAGCTCTGGAGCCTCCAACATAAGAAGGACACGGACCTGTTGGAGTGGGTCTAGAGGAGGGCAACAAAAATGATCAGAGGGCTGGAGCACCTCTCCTATGAATACAGGCTGAGAGAATTACAGTTAAGCCTGGAGAAGAGAAGGCTCCGAGAAGACCTTACTGTGGCCTTTCAGTACTTAAAGGGACCTTATAAGAAAGACGGGGACAAAGTTTTTAGTAGGGTCTGTTGCGATAGGACAGTGGTTTTAAACTAAAAGAGGGTAGATTTAGACTAGATATAAGGAAGAAATTCTTTACTCTGAGAGGGATGAAGCACTGGAACGGGTTGCCCAGAGAAGGTGGTAGATGTCCCACCCCTGGAAACATTCAAGGTCAGGTTGGACGGGGCTCTGAGCAACCTGATCTAGCTGAAGATGTCCCTGCTCATTGATGGGGGGTTGGATTAGATGACCTTTAAAGGTCCCTTCCAACCCAAACTATTTTACGATTCTATGATTAGGTGGTAATTTCAACATGGCAAACACTAACAAATTTTTTCTGCTGAGAAGGATTACATTGAAACCTTACAAGGAAGGAAGGTTTATCACGTTCACATTGCCACCGTCTCTTTCTCTGAGAGACAGCAACTGGGTAGCACAGGTATAAAATACCACAGTTCAAAACAAAACCAAGAAAATGGAAATAGGTGTGTACTTAAATACAGTGAAAGGAACTATATAATTATAAATTAAAATATATTAGAAACCAATATTTTCTTCCCTCTGTTAAGAAAATTATATAAGTAAAATAATAAAATAAAAACAAACAGTATTTAAAATAGATAATTTTTACAAATTCCTAAAATTAATCACAGTAGAGAAGCCAGAAATTTTATTCAAATAAGCAGGAGAGTGATTGCAATTTCAGGAAATTATTGAATATTANAAAAACCAGTTCAAAGACAAGGTAGGTGTGTAAGTACAATACAAAAAATAAAACCATTATGGAAAGCTCGGGAATAAATTTTGAAGACTCAAGGTACATAAATATTGATGTATGAGGACATATTTGATGGCTAATGGATCTTAGGATAAATACTGACTAATTAATCTGATTTTTTGTCCCAATACATAATACTAGTATAATTTTGGTTTATTGCAGCACAATATAAGAGAAGCAAAGTGCAAGAGAAAGACTTCGCTAATTTTAAATACCATCCTAACCATCAGCATACTTCAGAGACATCAACAATTACAAGCGAATGAGCAAAAAAATGCAAAGCTATAGCTTTAAATTTGATTAAAAATACTTGAGTAAATGCTGAAAGCACTAAATCCATATGTTTTAAAGCATCCTTCCAGTAGAGAATATTTTGTTTCATTTCATTTTAGAATTTAACTCATTTTTTTCCTTAGAATCCTTGCTTCTAGTGACAATGGAGGGTTTACTTTACCAGTTGTCTGAATACCAGTGTGTCAGAATATTGTAGTGTGCATTATGTGTGTGTGAGAGAAAGAGGGACAGAATGTGAGTGTTTACAGTTTAAAAACTTTTATTTCATCAGTAAGTAAGGGGATGGTAAAATAAACAGTAACTTTTTTGGCTCTGCACAAAATGGGCTCTCAAAAACAGCAAAATAATTGGCTGAAGAACTCTAATTTTTACTTGCAGCAAATCTTGGAACACTTGAAAAGTTCCGGAACTATAAATTGCTAATGCTCAAGAATATTTCAAGAGCTAGTGGGAGAACTATGGTAACTAAAAAATACTTGAATTGCTAAACAACTGTGCTGATAATCCAGCAACTGCACAATCAGAAAATCAGTGAAGAATTGCACTATAATCGCTGACACTCAATTTTCATTCTTTATGGAAAACAGATCTCAAACATACAGAATTAATAACAATGAGGTTAAAATCTTGATCAATAAGGGTGACTGGATTAATGTTATGTATTCAGGTCTCTGCAAGGCACTCAATTAAATCTGTCAAGGTATTTCAATAAAAAGTAATCAGTTTTACTACAGATGGCATACATTTTTAAACTTAGTTTATCTGCTAATCTTAAAATATTCATAAATTGTCTTTCATAATTTTCATGGGCACCAAAGTGCTACTACTGGCTCAAAGCTATTTAAATTTTTTATTAGGGGAAAAAAAGAATATCATTGCTGGCACAAACTGCAAATAACAAAAAAAGAGTGTATTAATTTCAAGTCAAATATACAATGCAGAATCTTTATCAGTGAGGATACTTAGTATGCAGTATGCTCTGCATAACTTGATTCTTTAATTTAAGATGGAATGCTTTCCTAGGAAGTATAATATTGTCCTAAGCAGAATGCTATCCTTGTTCGGGAGGGAATGGTGCAATCCAATGACCACTATAGCTGATGATACATAAACACATGAATTTATTCAAATTAGGGGCTACAAAAACATTGCAATCAAAAGGAGTTTTGCAGGATAAGAAAAAAACTTTTTTACAACGAAGAGTAATAAAAAGTCCTTAGCACTCTATGAAGTAATAGAAAATACATTTGAAAGGTGCAGAAACACTGCATCAAAAGTGACAGATTTAAAATAACAAATAAGCATGTTTACATTTTTTCATAATGTTCTGCTGAGCTTGGTCCCTATATTATGTAAAGGCACTGATACAGGAAGTATTGGCTGTGAACGCACCGTCATCTTACAGAACCCACTGTATTTTGTATAGGAAAACCTCTATGACATATGTAAATTCTAAAGAGTTTCTGTAAATCCTACTACTTGTTGGTGTACTAGGACTAAATGAATTGCTCCCTGCATCAATGAAAAGGAAGCAGAATAAGCTTTAAGACCCAAACATAAGAGAAACAAGCGAGTGGCAAATCCTGCTGTCAACTACCATTCATATACGGTTTTCCGGCATTTGAATTGTGAATTGTTTTAGTTGTAATTCTCACTGTCTGTTCTTAATGTGACAATGAAAACATGATATGAAAGGGCACAGAAGTACGCAACTCCAACTGCACTAGGATAGATGGAAAGGGTATGCTGGGGATCATCTTGCCAGGCAGCGGCACCTACAAATAGAGCAGCCCTTCCCCAGTGAACTCCAGTAATCCAGCAGTGGAGGTATGCCAGAGCCATTCATGGTAATCAAGCAAACCAGAAGATCCTTTTAACTTTGTGTTTATTACAGATAAATTAGTCTCAATTTGTTAGGGTGTCTCAGCTGAAAAGGAAGTGCCTAAAGCAAAGGTACCGACAGGTGTTGGAAATACAGCAATGGCTACGAGAAGCTACACAGTCAATCTTCCTCCCGCATGTGATTTTATTCTTCCATTGAAATTAGAGTGAACATCAGATCAATTTACAGAATTCCTCCAAACAAAGAAAGGGACAATATTTTGAAAATCAGATGTCACACAAGTGTTTAAGGGAAATACTGTTAAACAAAGAAGTTTAATCAACTCATTTATAGGCCAGAATGTATTGGCGTGATCTTCACCATCTCGTTAAAATTGTCCTATAGCTCCATCTGACAGGCCATAGCCTGCAATATGCTGCACTTATTCCTGAATGTAGGCTTCAAAAGCTCCAAGCAGCATGGAAGAATGCTGCCTACTAAGTACAGATATACTTGAAAAATAAATGAAAGGTGATTCATAAAATTAGAAAGCTTCTTTCCAAAAGCTAGTAAATTTTTATGGATAAAAGGACACTGACTATAACACATGTGCATTTTTTGCACAAGAAATATTTAAGCATTATGGGCTTTGGTCTATTTTGTAAAATACCGGTCTATTCTGCAGAAAGCAGACATAAGAGTTTACTGAAAGGTAAAGTAATATGTAGAAGATGCTTTATCAAATCTAAAGGAAATCGCTCTATTACTTAGAAAACAGACTGCTGAAAAATTTTATCTGGTTCCAGAACCTTGTGTGAGATGTCTATTAGCTATTATTTCTATGCTAAAGCTGTCGCGCAGCTACAAACCAGCCAAAGCATATAATATTAGCCCTCTATTGGAATGCTTCCAAATGGACTTTTGAAAAGAACTGGGCCCATTTTAAGCTTAGCAATTGTTAGTTAGCAAGAAGGAAAGCAAAAGAAGTATAATTTTGCAGCTATATAACTTTAAGGCAAAAAAGACTTTGAATGTAAAGGAAAAATGTGGACCATTTGCTGAGTACAACAATTTACATGGTAAGAGTCCTTTTATGAGAATTTATTTTAATACAACAAAACCAGTACTAGAACATAAAGGCTACAAAGTTTTATATTTAAAAGTTAGGGAGTTCTAAACTTGAAATCATCCATCAGCAGTATGACAGAGTCTTCAGCTAGATACCTAAATAGTTGTTCTTTTTTCCCCTCATAGGATAAAATTTACTCACTCTATGGAGAGCTTTTGAGTGTTGCTTTTTATTACCAATCATTCAACCTGTGGTTCCCTTGGATTATTTACTTCCCTCTAAACAAATTCACCAAATCGAATAAAGAGTACCTTTCTTTTGGGGTGTTTCAATTATCCTTTACCTGTGGTATCTTGAACCTAGAAAAGACTAAGATTCCTGAGTCCTAATTAATTCCCACTTGAATCACCTACATCTAATCTGTGATCCTCAAGCTTCAGACTGGCTGCTGAAAAACCCTAAAAGTGCCAAAAAAACCCATATATATTTCAGCTTTGGTATTAAAGTTTCCCAGGAGCTGAAAATTCTGCTTTGGGGAACAAATATGACTTCCCAGCTTTGCACAGTATGAAGCAGACAGACTTCTGTTCTCCTTGAAGCCACAAAGTAAGCACTTCCTAACTGATCTTACCTTGCATAGGACACCTGGTACTTTTATATCACACCTAATATCAGACAGCAAAATCAGCAGCTGCCTTTCAAACCTGTGACAGTGGCCTTTCTTCCTTCTACCTCTCTCCCTCCTACAGCTGCTGAATGATTAGAGAGCACGTACAAATTTCTGCGACATAACCAAAACTGTCCCTGCTCCGGAGGAAGAATGATTTCCTAAGGTTAGTGATTAAAGCAAGCACTGAGCCAGGGGGTGGATGGTAGAGAACTGGACCCTGTCTGGTTTCAAAGGATAACTTCAGCCTTCTATCAAGTTATTTTAAAGCATAAAATAAATGAACTGCTTTTTGAAAAAAAGCATTTGTGGCTTCCCAGCCTTTGAACCAATAATTTTTCTGTCGGGTTAGAGACAGAAAGAAGAGTTGTTCTCTCTTTTTCTCACTCAGTGAACATATAATACTTCCAAACATAATGGAAACCATTGAAATAGAAGTTAAGGGAATGACAGAACATAGAAGATGTCTATCTGAACATGCCAACTCTGTGCCTTTGAAGGCATGGCTTTTACCACCTGGTATTAATTTGCTGTATGATAGATTCCTTGGAACCTCTTCTACTGAAACTTTCAGTATGTATAAAAGAACTGGCTATATTCTAAGCCAGAAGATAATATTCTTAAATCTTTAAAGCCTGAAAAAAAAGGTATAAGTTAAAATACAGTACATTCTCAGTATTTCCTGGTGAACTTTTTTGATGGTCACAAATTTCATTGAAATCTAAATTCCATTCAGAGAAAGTGAATTTTGTTTCATGGCTACGAATTTAGCAAGAAGGCACTTAAATCTTCCTGTGGCACTAGTCCAAGCTTTGTTACAGGTATTAATTTATTTTCACAAATCACCTATAAATTGAGTTGGCATTATTACTTATATTTTACACATCAGGTACTAAAACCAAAATGGCCAAAAGAGCAAACCAGTTTGGAGTCCTCAGGGACAAGACTTAATAGCTTTTTAATGTTGAGAAAACAGCTGTCATTAATCTCAATTGTCTAAGAGGGCAGCAGAATCAAGTGTTTGGAGTTAGGAACCCACAAAATCAAAACTATACACTAAGCATTTTGGATTAAAAGATTTATTCAATATCAGCAATCCTTTTGTTTAGGAAGTTGTTCAAATCTAGGTTTCCTGAGCACTATTCAGTTACCTTAAAACAGTCTTCTCTGTTCCGATAACTCCCTCCCAAACACACTCTCGTACTTTACTCTGCTGAGAGTTACTACAATAGATACTCTACAGGGAATAAAAAGACTGATTGTACAGTCTAGTTCTCACAATCATGCTTTTAAGGTTCTGAAGTAAAGAATGAGCACCATGGAATTATATAATTATTACTAAGCATTTGAAAATTATGAGATTTGAATTGTTAAAACAATATTCGTTAAAAAAATTCTTTTCAGGACAGAACATTAAATGTGACATGCTGATGTTAGTTAAAACAAGCCAGAGTCTTGCTATTGTATCACAACAGTACCAGTATAAATGTGGAGTGACGCAAATTATTTGCCATTAAGTTTAGATATCCGTAGCCTCTACACATCTCAAAAAAGGAACTGGGTTCACTACATTCTATGTATGGGCTCCTGCCTTGTGGTCTACACATTGACCTTTAATCAAGGGAAAGAATCACATTCTGGTCTCTGCCTTTAAATGTTTAGTTCTAGTAGCATTAAGATAACTACAACTATTCAAGAAGTTTTGGAAAATTAAATTTAGACCCAAGAACTTGGTGTTAATTCAAAATCATTAATTCCTGTTGAGTCAATTTTCACGGGAGACCAATTAAATGCATAAATTTGCACATATGCTGGCATTTCTGAAGGACCTGACCACATTTTTAGCAGTAATATACCTTTAAAAATAAAAATATGAGGCAGCTTAAAAACCAGTATCACCAGTAATTATAGCCTTACTTCCAGAAGAAAGGTTATGTTGAACAGAAATGTAAGCATTAAGTGTAAACAGATTTAATCTGCTAATCCATAACGGTTTTATATATTTGGGTTCTACATTGTACCTTGAAAGATTCCTCGTCTCCACGGAGATACACTCAAAGTGTAAGTGACTTTGTCATCTGGTTCTACCGTAATAACAGGTGCACCACCCACCATTGAAAGATCTGAAGATACCTGGTGAAGAGAATTCACAAAGAGGAAGAATCATCAAAAGCAAGTTACTGTTGCAAGAACACTATAGACACAATATCCATTCTACGTGCCTTGAAAAGTAGAGTATGGTATAAAGTATACTATCGGTAAGTCCTAACCTTTATGCACATGAAAAGAATATATACTGTAAGAGTAGTGCTGGCATATACAGATCATATCAAGCATAAATTTTGCAGTCATTGCTCAACGTGAGCAAAAGTATCTCACTTAGACCACAGAACTACTTACATATGTGTAGAGTTGCACAGTCAAGCCCTTAATATTTTACATACATTTTCTTTAGAAGTGTAGCAATGAGGTTTAACAGTAGTGATTCATCTAACTACACAGAGGAAAGCAAAATCTAAAGTGTTGTTTTAACATCAATCGCTATACCTCAAGTGATACTAAACCATGCTTTTTGATATGTCATATTTTGTAAATGACACATACGCGATGGCACACATAGTAACTATTTGAACAATGAAAAAACCAATGAATTTTAGATTGTGTAAACTATAAAACTGATTGCAGGAATATAGGCTGAGAGTATTGTTTTAATCGCACCTCATTTCTTTGTCACTTGTATAAGTTTGCTACAGGCAGACTCTATGATCAGCTGCTTATGGAAGAGACATTCAAGTCTGAAGCATTACCAACCACACCTGATGATTACCTGCTTAAGTCACAGGTTGTGCAGAACACCAGCAGGTGGACTGCATGAATGGTTCTGCTCCCCCACCCCCTTCCATTACTCCTGCCACTGGGTGGAGTAAACTGCTGCTGAGGGATGGTATTTTAGATGGATACTGCAATTTCTGCAGTGGACATCTGACTACAGGTGATGATTTTCAACTGAGGCATGGAGTCTTTTTAAAAAATAATTTCAGGATATCGTGTAGTACTGTAGCATGCTGTAATTACTTACTACATTAAATATTAAAACTGACTCTGTGTTGTTTAGTTGAATTTTGAGTGAAATCACAAGTCGTCAGAAAGGCTTGACTTTTTTTCCAGTTCATTTATTCATTTCATTAATGACTACAGCTGTCCTGCCGAGCATCCAGACAGAGACTTGGATTTTACAAAGATCTCTTTTGCAACAGTAAAAGCATTAAATGCAAAGATCATTTTCTTCCTCTCCAAAGTTACCTTTTTTTTTTTAAGTGAATAACTTTTGTTCATATTTCCTGTAGAAAAAAAAACAGTTCTATCATCTTGTCTTCTACTACAGCCAACCATTGTCTATAATGTTTGTCCTCTCTGGGGTACTTACATTAATAAAATTCTTTGTTCAAGTGCTAGTACAATCTGGAACTTCAATTCCAAGTAACAGAGAAAAAAACCCTCTAAGGCAAGAAGCTTCCCCTTCCCCAATAAGCCTGCATTTCAAGCTGGATATTAGAAGCCCAACAACTAAAAAGAACAGGAAAAGAGACTAATTGTCAAGAAAAAACCAGGCCAAAAAGAGAATGATGGAAAGCTTTGTTGAAGAGGCACTTGTGAAAAAAAATGAAAAAGAAATAACTATTAACAATAAAGAGAAAGCATAGGAAAAGAGTGCTACACACTAAGTATAGGGAAATCTCACTTGATACAAGATGAAAAATAAAATAGGCGTGATGCTACATTTATGGACTACTCTATTTCAGTTCATAATCTGTCAGCAGTACTGTATTTAACTTTTTTCTAGTTATACACATGAATACTATTTATGCTGTAAAGCAATTAGTACTAAAAAAGAGATTATGTAACATGGGTATGAAACACAGCCGACTACTGAAGGCTTCTCTTATGATCTGCAGTTTCAGCCGAGCAACCTTAAATCTGAATGCCTGTTTCTGTACTAATTTAAGCATTAATAGAACTTGATGCTGAATCAACTAATCTACATTACTATCTAAACCTCTGTGCCAAAAGATAAAGTCATAGTTCTGTTCCTAATTTTGCCAAATTCACAAGCCCAAATATGCAGCATCTTCCCACCCCCACACAGGCATTGCTTTTGTATCATTCTCCCTGTTGACTTTCCCTGACTGAACATCCTGACATAAGGCACTCCAGCTTCTAATATGCTCTGAAGGCTTATGCTGTCATTGACACTACTTCCTCATCCTTCTCCTGTTTAACTGCTATATATTGTGTTTCCACAATGAGACAGATCTTGATAAAAATGCATTTTTAGGACATTAGGCCAAAACAGCAAAAATATTGGAGCTACTCTGACTATTTGCTAACTCTAGTGAGATACAATTCAACTTGAAAGGCAACAAACTGATGTTTGCTCCATTGTGTTCTGCTGCCAGAATCCAGTGTAAACAAAAACTAATAGACAGACTGAAGTCTCACTCAAGTACTTTCTGGAGTGAAAGTAGAAATGACCCTGAACTTGTGGGAGCTGCTCTCAGGGGAAATTACTAATGGCCAGGTACTACTGGCTGTTCCTGTAACATCACACTGGACTCTCTTAAATAACTGGAAATGCAAGAGGAGTTGCTCAGACAGCCACAGAAAGGATTCTTATGCTATTACAACTGTGACCCCCATTATCAAAAACGTTTACGTCTTTTTCTTTCATTGTTGTTTACATTCTAAAACAATTTGGAAACAAATACTGACTAGAGGAGGGTTGTAAAGCACACTCAAGAAATAGTAATTTCATTATTTCTCTGGCTGTTATAAGTGCATGTTAGAAATTGTACATAACTGATGCTGCCCTCATCAGAAAGATGAGAGTCTGCTGTCATCTTTCCTATCGCAGTCATTAACCTCACTAGTATTCTCCATGCTGCTTGCTATTCCTGATATGAATACTCACCATCTTATCATTAATTAATCACTCCCATTCACTTATCTTTATAAACACTCCTATTTGTCTCTACTATTTAAGTTATTCACACCTTAGGAGCTCCAATCTCCAAACAGTGCTCACTCACATATTATCTCCTACCTCTAAAATCTTGACAAGGTCTATGGTTGTAAAAGACATCACTCGCTAGTTACCTTTTACATATTCCTTACACTGAACTTTGCCTTGCTCCGATGGACGCCTGATTCATCAACTGCGTTACTGAGACTAAGTAAATGATCAACCTCAGATGGCAAATGGATACTAAATGCATGTGCCCACACTTAAATTCATATCAGTATTCATACCAAGAATCCTATTTAATATAGCATGAGAAGTGTTCACAGGAGTTTGAGGTTCCAATATGGCATAATGTTGTGTAATTGCCTGTCTGCTTACCTGTAGATACATTACATACTTACTAATATAGTAAAAATATATCCAAGAACACTCAGAAAGTGAAAATGACAGAGAATGTAAAAGCACACATAGGAGAAAGTCCAGAAATTTCAGATTTTGACAAGAATGACTTCTTGCAAAGATTTCATAACTGTAGAGGAAACCTCCGAGTGAAGCAATTAAAGAATTTATGTACAGTGAGCTTTAAGTCCACTTTGTTATAAAAATTAGAGAGCGCGCTATTTCTTATTAGAATGCATATTTATGAGGATTGTATGTAAGAATATGACACAATTGTAGTCTTAGATGTAGCATTATGTAGTTTATGTAATTTTACATCCAATAATAATCTGCAAAACCATGAACCTGAACATACCTCACAAAACCTGCTATAGGTCATTATTGTTAGGCAAATAAATTGTGAATTAAGAAAATGGGCGTAAGGGGCTCTTCTATAAACAAAAAAAATTCTTCTGATTTACATGCTATCCAAAAAGAGTCAAAATACGGAATTGCTTCTACCAGTTAGTGGGAGAAATCCATTAACATTCATCCTCATTCCCCGCAAGAAGGGAATGATGAACAATAATGAACAATTACAGATAAATTAACTGGAATTTAGGGAAAGAACACTTGGATTCAAGGAACTGTTTGTAATTTAGGAATGATCAAAGAAAACTTGAAAGACAAAAATCTTGTCCCAAATGTATCCCTATATATACAAGCATGACAAGACAAAACAGTGAAACTGTAGCATTTAGGGATGATTCTACACAAGAGTAAGAATTTGTATCTATCAGCAATAATGGTGGATACAGAGTACATTAACTGGGAATGTTTTGGGGAAAAGTGCTCTCACAAAAGGCACATGACAAAGGAAGTCTTGTTTTCCATACCCATTCAATACCAAAAAATTAAGCTTCTTTTAGGATGGAGTCATACCAAGGGTGGGGTTGGATAGATATATACATACACACAGTATTCATACAAATAGACATAGATGGATATATATATACATACACACAGAATTTATTATCAGGCCTGAATAACTGCAGTTTCTTAAAATATTGATCAGTTTAAAGCACCTGGAAGCTATGAAACATTGCTGATTCTCATCTACAATCTTTGTGTGCATCCTATTGCCAAAAAAACAATCATAACAATATTAATTCTGTCTTGTAAAAATTTTCCTACTAGTAGTTCTTCGATTCTTGAACACTTTTCTAACATTCCTACTAACATTCTAACATTTCCTTCTTCTTAAGATCTCACAAGAAAATAAAGTTAATTTTCCTGTTTTGCAATGTAAAACTGTGTGGATAACCACTAAAATACCTTGGTACTACTCACTTTTTCAAAAAAAATCTAATAAAGAACTAACATAATAAACTGAAATGGAACAGAACTTCCAATAAAATTTCTGTATTAAAGCCTGGCTCTATGTACCATTATCAGTCCTTCAAATTCATAAGAAAATTAGATGCTTTATTTGCATAGGTTTGGTTAGAAAGACAATGTGTGACATAATTAAGAAACAGCAAAGCTGTTCAAGTTGCTGTAATACTTATCATGCAATCACTACAATTAATTCAGTGAAGAAAAACCAGCTTTCAGTATCCACAAATTTCTCCAAACCCACACAACATATGTTACATTCTTTCACTATCACTCAGAAAATAAGAATTGTAGAATACCACAATGATACCAAAATGTAAATTATTATTAAAGTTATCGTTATGACCCTGCAGAAAATTTGCTCAAATGTATCCATCTTCAAGGATTTAATTTTTAAATTATAGTATTCTCTATTGTCTTATACTTGAAGTCGTCATTTACACACAGCCAGAAAGTACAAATGCAGCAGATTTGTAAAATATTACAATTTTAATCTAATTTATCAGTCACAGATTTGAAAACTCATTCTGCAGAACTGTAATATGGCTATTTAAGATGAATAGGAATGGCAAGCCAATCTTCAAAATTATAGTAAAAAAATCCTTTTTTCCAGAGTTGAATAACCAAATAAGCGTAACTTCAAAAACGCCAGCTGATGCTTCAAGCCAAAGTGGTAAACAGATGTACAAACTTAATCAAATATACTTAAATTCCACTATCTCTTTGTCTAATGAAGTTATACAGTAATATTTGAAAATTGCTTCTCAGGTTTGTTTAACAATATTGACAGGCTCTACTTATTAAAAAGCTAATGCTCCTTGACACTAGGTCAGAACTAGGTCTGAGAGCGCCACTGATCAATCTGATAACCTGATTTTTTTCAATACTGTTAAGAATGACTGATGTTTCAAAAGAAGTCCCCATTACTGTCCCTCATCCTCCTTTCAGTGCATACATTGCAAGTTCCTGAATTACTAGGAATTCATTTAGTTCTTGCAATCACTTTTATTTTGCCACCATCGTGGCAAAACACCGAAATAAAACATCTTTGGATTGCACTGAGTATATTCCCCAAATAATTCCCTCCTGTTCAGCTGCAATCTGGAGTTCTACATCATGAAGAGTTCTGCATAATCCACACTCGTAACCCAGCCAGGCCACCTGTCAAGACCACTAACCTATCTCAAGAAACAAATCAGACCTAAGGACCTTACTATACCCTTACTTGATCGATCAATTTCAATTCACAAAAATTTCAATTTCAATCACAAAAACACCCTGCCAACAACCACAGTTATTCTATGTACCATTCATTATTGCTATGAAGAACGTTTTTTCTGCAGTGAAGCCTGTTAGAGAAGTTCTCGTAGGCAATGTGGAAGCCAAAAAGATTGAAAACTTGATGAGGGTATAGGACCTTCAGCAATCAGTACTAGAGTTGCATGGAATTTATTTTCAGGAAATTCCACATAAATTACCAAACAGCCTGAACAGGGAAGTCCCTGGTTAAAGGTTTACAGCATATAATTTTATTATTTCGAGACAATTGTTACAAATACCCAACCTTCATTTCATTCTTTCATTGACATTGTAGAGTTATAAAATGCATAGAGGATAGGAAGAGAAGTGCACTGAAGAACAGGGATTTTCATAGTTTTTGATTATATATTCATTCTACGATACTTTTGGAAATTACTAATAGTTTGTATAACCTAATACCTAAAAGGTAATTTAGGTGGGCCTTCATATTCCTCCTCTAGAGAGTTTACTTTAACGACATCTATTTTGAACAGCACTGAGAAAAACAGTTACACAGTTTTATATTTTTACTGCAAAACCAAGCCTTGAAGGAATTAGGCACCTTTGTAGCTAAAGTTATTGTCAAAGGGGTTGTTAGGAGCAACCATCAACACACTATATAATTATTTATATCCAGCAGAGAGAGTTTTATATAAAAATCAAAATAAAATGGTATTAAAATTTTTTTCCTGAGACTGACAGATTAGATTTTATAGAGATACTTTACATTTCCTTCCTCTGTAGAATGATTTGAATCTAATTTTACAGACACTAAAATCCACTTACACTGCAGTCACTAACCTTATATTAATTCAGCATCAGAGAAGGATGTGCTCTCTGGCTGACACTACATGTGCACAAATTCTCTATGAATTCTGTTGTAATGTTTTTCAGACCCAGGAGTAAGTTAATCACAAGAAAGACTGTGTGTTGTAATATCCCCTAGAACCAGCCATGAAGAGCACAGTGGCGGTATTTCCCTAAGGTTTACACATCAATCAGTAGAAAACAGTTCATAAAACATTCACATTTTTCAAGGAATTTATGGAAATCGTATTTGTGGAAAGCTTTGTGGGCAATGAAAGTGTTTTGCTTAGCATTTTAAAAGGTAGACTGATGGACGCAAGCACATGACCTCCACTGACTTCCAAAGGCACTTCTTCCCTCCCCAACTCTCTTGATACGTATTAGTGGTTGCGCAGACAGGCAAACCATACATACAAAAATTATTGCTGCTCCAGACGTGAGCACTCTATATATGTTTGAAATTGGAAAAGCATTAATCAGAGGGAAGAGGGCTTTCCTAATGGAGGAAAGGAAAGAATTATTTCCCTGTTCCACCTCCCAGACTTAACTTTCAATTTCTATAGTCACTTTTGCAGCAGTACCCTTATTTTAGTTGAAGCTATTAGGTATATAGAGCGAATGCTGAGAAACAGGGTAGCATATATACAATGTAATTAATTTCTAATGAAATGAGTTTTTATTAACTTTATAGTTTAATATATTCAATTATTAAAATGGAAGAGTGAAGATAGATTTACACCTCAAAGGCAAAATTACCCAAGTATTAATTCAGCTAAATTACTTATTGCTAAGTATTCAGTGTAAATTGCTTATGGACATGCCTGTAAATTATTATGCTCATCGGCTACTGGCACATCTTACACCATTCTTAATATAGGCTGAACTTTATTAGTTCAGCAAATGAAATACTTATGTTTTTTAAAAACAGCATGTATGTCCCAGTTTATTTATGAGAAGTTACCTCCTATAGTGTATACACTCCATCAATGGAGGATGTACAGCGCAAACCAACCAACCAATTCAATAATGAAGACATTCATTAGCCAGCAAAATTATAAAAGATCCCATTAAAAATATTTCTAAAACTATTACTTTTTTTATTATCTCTGTTCTGTCTCCATCAAAGCTGACAAGATTTCCTCTACCTAATCATCAACTTAGCTAAAGGACAATATGGTAAAATTTCAAAGATGCTGGATTAAAAAACAGGAGGAGTTATTGGGCTGTCAGCAACCGCCCCCAGGGGAAACACTGACAAAGACAAAATCACAGTCTGTTGTGTTCTGCTTCACAACAGACTATCCAGAAATTACAGTAATCAGGCAGCATGGAATGAACAACAACAAAATCAGTATCACTTCTTCTTCCTGTTGCCCTTTGTACTACACACTTCTGAGTAAACAAAGTTTATTTTGCATTTCTAACAAGCTTGTTGGCCACAGTTCCCTCTTAGAGGAGGTTTTCCCCTTTCTCTTAATAACTACAGAAAAGGGTGATCATGTTCTGGATTTCCTGATTAAACCCTAATTTACAGACTAACCCTTTAGGAATTAAAAGCCAGCAAATGATCTTCACTCACTACAATAGCACAAGACACTATGTGACATCTACTGGAGAGTGCTTGAAGTGATTAATATTGTTTGCTTTGTCGAGGACACAGTTTCCAGACACTGGTAGATTTTGTAATCATGCCTTTTATAACAATTCCAACCCCCCTTGCTTCAACAACTGTTCTGCAACAGCTTCTGGGTGAAATACTCATACAGAGAAAATACATTTTTCACACCAATTAATTTATTACATGCATACAAGCATGAAATATCTGGCCTTACTACTGCTCTCCCAAAAATTCCAGAGCAAAAAGAGCACAGATGGTTGGACTGTCAAACGGTACTTTACAGAGGCCAAAAAATACCCCACAACAAAACAAACCACCACAGAAGCAAATAGGCGGGAAAAAAAAAAAAAAACCCACCCAAAACCCAGATTTTGGTACCCAGAGAACACCTTCAAGGAGGTCAAAGTTCAATCACATCCAGCTCACCCTGGAATAGTCACAACTGTCATAAACTCATTTAACACAAAGTTTCTAAAAAAGACACACAATGAATAATTTTAATGCATTCATTTTGAAGTTTGGTATTTCAGTGTCTTTCACTTTCATTGGCACAATAAGTATTGAGTTCACACAAAATGGGAAAGCAGAGGAATTAGTTCTGTTGACAACTTTCAAAAAAATTCACTTCTTTCACAGATAAAAGTACAAATGTATTATAAATGTAAATGCATTCACAGCTAAAAAGCTAAGATTACTGAAAAGTGTCAAAGCTGGTGGTGACCAAAAAAATAAGTTTCCTACTTTGTTTGGGGGTTTTAATGAGTCAAAAAATAGGAACATGAAGCTGGACCTTTTTGTGCCGTACAAAGTATTAAATGTAAATCCTCCTGTAATAGTGAAAAATTGGAGACTAGCAAGAGTTTAAGGAAGAATTTCACATTACCATGAATTCCCATCAAACCAATAGAAGAGTGCTGCTGGTATATACATTATCTCTCTTTATAAAATAAGCTGAGGCCACTCTAACAATATCTGTCATTTTGAGTAAAGCAGCATTTCGTGCTACTGATACAAAGGCTGAGAACAAAAGATCACTCATTTCACAAGTCCACACTAGTTAACTAGTCAGATTTTATCTTCTAGAATCTACATTCTCCCTTTTTCCCTCCTTCCCCCCCCAAAAAAACCTACCGAAAAAACCCCCAAAACCTAAACCTCTCCAAAAATATACAGTTCAAAAACATCTATTTACATATGCTGTCATTTTTTAGAGCACTCTCCTGCCTTGTTTTCACAGACTGAGCCCTCCTAGCAAATAGTATACATCCACAGTATCTAGGTGCTATCTCCTATAGATTTAAATGCCATAATAGAGTCACGAAGATGGCTTTTGTTGAGCAAAAGCAAAGAGAAGAAAAGCAGAAGTCGTCTTTTTTGCCCTAATGTACATTCCGCCTCTACTGGTTTATGACATGGGGTCCTATACATGGATAAGGAAGGTGAGGAATACTACTGAAATACTTTTCTCACTTTCAAACTAAATGCAGATAAGATAAAAGGTAGGAAAATAGTGCACTTACAGTAATATGACAGTGTTTTTAAATTGGAAAATGTGTTTGTGTAAATACAGTTAGAAAATACGTTTAACTAAAAGAGTGAAAAATTATAAGGATTATATTTAATATTAAAAAGATCTTCCAGAGCAGGGAAGCTAACAAAACTGTATTTTCTAAGAATTTATAGCTTATGTCCCTCCACTGAAATCACAACTACCTCAGCACCTCCTACTTCATCTCCCCAGTGACCCACTGCCCTTCAGTAACTCTAGTTTGTTATTTCTGTTAAATTTTCTTTCCCATTAAGAAACACACAAAGTATTCCCAGCTTCCTCCAATATCCCTGAAACAACAGCTGGGCAAAAGACACTAACTGCTATAATTTGTTCCAAGAAATGCAAGCACTGACTGGCCAGGCTATTAGGCCACTAGGAACAGATATATAGTGAGCTCATACTGCAATCATTCCCTTAGTAGGATAATAGTTTTTGTCCTTTTCCTGTAATATACCAGTGCTTTATGAAGATTTTAGGGACTCTGTATTCTCATGCTCCTTCTCTGTTTTCAAAACTAATGGAATTGGCCACTGTTTTCAAGCTAGAGGAGGAAGAAGGGAGGAAAGACCAGCAAATGAACAGTGCAGTTGTACAAGCGTTGTCCCCTTAGGAATCGGACTAAAAAACCTAATGAATCTTTTTCCACGGAACATACGATTAAATCATATACTATTTCACAGATTTCCTCACTGTAAACATATCCATATACTATAAACTATAGTTAGATATAATTTCTCATGGATACATTAATAGTGTATCTGTAATTACAATAATATTTGCTATTGTAATACACAATTTGTAGGCCCTCGGATAGAAAAACAGTTGTCACATTATTGCAAAAAATTTACCTTGTACGTTAACTTGTTCTTAGTATAATTGGGCACCCATAAAATTTTTCGAGTGACCTTTCTCACTTCGCAGTCAATCACAATATGATCCTGTACCAGGGGTTTCTTCCCTATTCCCTTAAGGCTAAAGATGTTTTCAGTGCCAGTTGTATCATTTCGCAGAATAAGCCTTCCCTAAGACAAAGAAAGAAGAAAAAAAAAAGTTTCAGCACTGTAAAAGTCCCCTTTGGCTGCCAAATTAACTCCTTTCGACTGTTAGTCTTAAATCCAGGCAACAAATCATGCTTACAAGAAAGTGTTCCTATTGACTTTTCTACTTTTTAAGTACACTCTGCAGTTAAACAGAGAAGAAAACTAAAGAAACAAAAGCTTTTGTTTTTCATTTTTCTAAATTATGAAATTTAACAATATAAAGCCTTCATACTTCTAGATTTTATACTTCTTGGCTTCTTCCTAAAAAACAAATATCCAAGAAAATGTTTTCATGCATCCTTATTCCTCAAATAAAAAATAACTTTGCTCAATCATTTCCATCTGATCTTCATAATTATTTGTTATCAAAGAATTCAGGGCTTTTGGCTTTTAATAGTTTTATAATACAATTATAATAAAACTATATTATAGTTCTTTGGTAATGCATTTAGAAGGATTTCTAATATCTCAAAGAACATTTTTTTTTTTTTTTTTTGTCTTTGACAATTCACACATTTGATAGCAACCTGAAGCCAAAATCTCTCAGCTAGTATACAGGCAAAAATACATATATTGCTTCTTGCTAAAGGTGTCATAACCTTTGCTCCACTCTTCATTTTTGCATTCAGAATAGTGATTACTCGGGTGGCAAAGGCAGCTTCTAAGTAGCGACTTAACTTGTAACAGAAATTATTTTATGAAACAAAGTGCCCATCACAAATACATTTGTGATGAGAAATACTCAATGTTACTACTTTATTACTTAATGAAATACAATTTAATATATGTATTTAAATTCAGACTAATAGGACACACATTTTTATGATCAAAGTTCAGAATCTCTACAGAGTAACTGGTCGTTTCATTAAAACGGAGGATTTGATAGAACAGCAAATAAGGGAAGAAATAATAAAGGGTGGTAGGGAAATCTATCATGCCTAATCTTAAGCTTTGCAAAGTTAGTTTCTTTGGTTTTTTTACTTCAGCTCATAGGCAATCTTCCAATTTTTGACTCTCAAGCAGATGCCTCATGTTAGTAACTGCTTAAGCACTTTCATAATTTGGACAGTGATGGAAATTTTATCGACAGAAGCATCCTTTTCAAATGTTGAAGCTGCTTTCCCTCTTACCGTTGTTATGCACTCAGCAATAGGCTTGAACATGAGAGGATATAGAGCCGTTTCACCAAGACCCACATTTATTACAGGAGGGCCATAAAAACCCTGTCCTTCCAAAATTGCTTCAAGTTGCCAGTTCTGGCTGGACATGTTACTCTGAAATCAAAGTAAAGATGTAAATTAGACTATGCATCTAAAGCTTTTAACACACATTTCAGCTTTTACTTGCAGTTATCATCAAAACAGAGCACTATACTCATTTTCCCAAAGTACTGGCTCAGAGCACCTTTGGGGAGAATGAAACACTGTATTTTAAAAATTAATTAAGCTAATAATAAATCCCTTATTCCTGGCAGCCAGAGGCACTGATACCAATACTATCAGTAGCAATATTGTCAGGAGGAATAGTTGTTGGAAGAATATGTACATGACATAGCTAATGGTCAAGATGGAATTTATAAGTATCTTTATAAACATTTCCAAGTATCTTTATGGTGCTGTTTAATGCTTGCCAAAATTCTGCCCCTTTTCCATCTGCAGAAAATCTTTTTGTACCTCTTTAAAGTGCTGCTGAGCATCTATTTCTCACTTGGCTACTGACCGTATTACAGGATAAGCCTTGCCCACAGATTAAAGACTCCAAAGGAGTATTTACAGTCATATGTTCTCAGAAACCGGTCCTTCAAGAGACTAATCTATTTTATGGTAGAAAGTGAGATATTTTGTAATACATGCATGGCACTGCATAAAAATAGTAAAACTAAAATAATGCCATTGAGCCTCAAACTATTTGAAGGAATCAGACAACCAAACATCCAGTCTGCAAAAAGGTTAACATCCATCTGAAAAAGAAAATAAACTGCCATTCAAGAGCTAATACCTGCCTTAACAATATACAGAAAATTGATCTCATCTATGAAAAAGGAAGTAATCCTTTGATCCATAAGGGTCTTCATCCATGGAAAACTGTCTATAATTGTCAGACATAAACAATGGATTTTTGGAAATAGAGATGATACTTCAATCCATGTTTCCTTCTTTGAAAGTCTCTCAAGCTCAGCTATTTCGACCTGAGAAACTAAGAACCACCACCTGTTGTCATCAGAGATAACTCCAAGGAATGGCACAAGACCTGCAGTATCAGATATCTATGCTTTGTGTGATTAATGCTTAATTCTTTATTGTTAAGAGGTAAATTTCCTACTAGTTGTGCGAGTGCCTCATTTTTTCAAAATACTTAACCACTGTGGTCTCCAATTCTGCAATAACAACAGTTACATCATCTCTGGTGGAAAACATGGGGGAAAAAAAAAGTAATTAACTGGTATCCTCATGCTGAAGATAAAATGAAAGTGAGAAAAAGGTGTCAGAACATTATTTTTATTCTCCTGCTTTTTTTTTTTTTTTTACCACAACACCAGAAACAAATTCATCATCTTGAAACACAGCTTGACCATTTTTAAAACCGGCAGGTCTACTGTTTTAAAAGATTGGACAGAGGAAAAACATCACCATGATTGTTCTTTGGTAAGGAAAAGAGGAGGAGAGTGAAAATTTGGGGGTTAAGGCGTTTTATTTTCAATGATTTCTAGTGCCATTGGTATCAGATGCTTCCTTTATCCATAATAGTGATGATTACACCAGTAAGTATTTCTTCTTAATCTTGAACACAAACGCTTGTCAGTTGGAGAAATGTAGTTGACAAACATGGTCACTTTGAAATTCTTCTGTAACAAATCCTTCTAATACAGCATGAATTTGTCTAAAATTATCCTCTAAAGAAAGATATTAAGGTCAACCACAAATATTCGAAAATGAAAATAAAATATTTGTTAAATTCCACTCCCTTGAACTTGTCCGTAAGCAAAGAGTTTTAGTTACTTAATCATCTAATTCTTACAGGATCTCTGCTTAATGTGAAATCTTATCCGAAGCCTGTTAAGTCAATGAGAAACACAATTAATGTTAAGGGAGTTACAATCTTTCCAAAGGATGGTAGGTGATTAAATCCAAGGTACATAATAAGGCTGCATGTATAGGACCTATCCCTTTCACTGGCGAGGCTGAAAGTAAATGATGGGACAATTACATTCATCTCATGCTTGTGAGAATTACGGAAACTTCAGCATTAACTCTGAGATAAAAAAAATAATCACAGATTTTAGATTTAGATGGATTCTTATTCTGGTTCGGTCACTAATTCACTGTGTGGCTTTAAGCAAATTACTTGACCATTTTATTTGCTCCATTTATAAAGTATTCTACCTACCACACAGACATTATGACAGTTTGCTAGTGTCTGTAAAAAGTGCTTTGAACACTAATTATTAGGTTCAAGAAACTAAGTTTAACAGATTGAACAACAACATTCCTCAGTTTCACTCTCTACAAGCACCTATTCTCTTCCATGGAGTATTTCAAAGATCAGTAATTTGAATGACAAATATTACAGTGCTAACTAGCAACATAAAAGTATGGAAAAATTTCTGATAGATGCAGAAGCTCCAGATAGAATGAATGTATATAAAACTGTAAAGTAGCTAACTTCTTACCAGAGTAACACACATTTCTTACTACTGAACATGGAAGAAGCCATGTGAAAAAAAAAAAAGTGCAATCACAAAAGTAAGCTTAAGATGTTAAAGGACAGGAACAACTTCACATTTTTATATTTGTTTGTTCATTAACATTTGATTTTTCAAATTAAGTGTGTAACATTTAAAGCAGACTTTATGACCACATGTGTGCATTCCATAGAAAGGAACAGACGGAGATACACATTCCCTCTCTCACAAACACAAAAAGTATATGCTCCAATTGGGGTACTTTTTTATTTCCTTGCTAAGAAAACAAGCAGGACTTCAAAGTATAAAGCATGAATCATGCATGAAATTTAAAAGCGTATACTTAGGAATACTCAGAAGCGGAAAAAAAAAATTTCAAAAGAATAAAACCAATCTCTTTAGAAACTCTCTGTTTAAACGAGGTGGAAATAACCTTTACCTTCCTTTGTTATATAACAGCTGTTTTTCAGCTAATGTTACATTCAAGAAATCAATGTTTAATAAATAATATACGAATTTCTTAAAATTTATGTGTAACAAAAGATAGCACTGTAATATGATTTCCTTTCATTTTCTTCACTTTTTTTTTTTTTCTTAATTAACTATTTTCTTGTCTACTTTTAGTATTTCACAGAGCATCCAGGGTTTGGTCTTTCCCCAGATATTAAGTATCCTTTATTGAACCTTTACCCTTCCCCTCACAGCTTAAGCTCTTTTCCTATAATTTTTTAATATTTTTTTTCCTTTCAAATCAGAGAAGTTCTCTAAATTTTGAGCAATAATTTTCTGAAGGAGATGATATTCCAACCTGCAATCCATCTTCACTCCCTGGTCTTACTTCTCATGTGTCAAGGATTTCATATCCAAAATAGATATGATAAAACTATATGTGATATATTGCATATGCTTGCCATATTTTTCAAATTGTATGTAATCTAGTTCTCCTGTTTTACTCCTCAACACCTCTCCTTTTTTTCAGAAACAATACATTTATTCTCTAGATTAAACAACTCCTTTTTTCACTTTCAGTGTGATAACATTATTAAACAACAGATTAACAATTGTCAGGATTGAAGTGAAACATTAGAAATAAGCCCATTGAACTAATAATTTACTTTAAGAACTGCCAGAAACTATATTTCCCAACAAGATTTATATTATATCCAATATGGACTTTGAGTAATAATACTCAAGTCAGTGTTTACATGTATTTCTGCATTTTACAAGTATAAATTTTACCAGTTTTCATCCAGAGACCAGTTTTTAAAAATCCTGAATCTTAGTTTAATTTCTACTAGTAAAGTGAACTTACTATTGGAATATCCTGAATCACTGCCTGGTAAGCTGGAGTTAGAAATTCAAGCTCTGCTTCAGCACGGTCTGTATTCACTACACATTCAATCTCATAGACACGAACATCGCAGGAGGACTTCAGAAGAATCTGACAGTGGTAGCAACCGGCATACTGAGGAATGAATTTTATAGGAAGCTCAACTGCATCACTTTGATCTAAAAACAAAACCAAAAAATTGTAATGCTGTAAAGCTTTTCAGGAACATTGAATCCACAGGCAGATCTGAAGAGAGTTCCAATAAACTGTAGGAGAGTCTCCCCAGCAGTACATGCAACAATTTAAAACAAACAATAGAACTTTAGGACTATTATCATATAAGCATAGACAATTTTTTATTTTCCTAAAAAAAGGTATATTTAAGCATCTAAACAATATTTTCTATTGTTTTTAGTAGTGCACAGAGAGCAGATCTATTAACTCCAGTAGAAAAATTTAATGTATATGAATTTTTGTAAATATCAAAAAAGTATATTAGTTACTACACTTTTGTCAACAGCTACCATGAGAGATATCAGAGACAATACAGTATATTTGGCTAATAGCAGCCCCAACAATGACTGGAATTCTGTTTAGTAGTTTAGTAGTTCTCAGGAGAAGTACTCGTTAGACTTGCCCTACGCCCAATTTTGGATGGAAAAATCTGAGTTTCCCAAAATGCAAGGGGTGTCCAAGTTGGAACAGAATCATGAAAAGTCTCATTTGCCCAATCCACAGCAAGCAGGAAAAACTCCCCTGAGTAATCTCCAGAGTAAGGAAGAAGCAATACAAATGGTGTCCACCTTTGGACATAGCCAGGTCTAACAATTCTGCTGCAAAGAATTTCTCCTCTGCTCTTGCTTACAGAAAGGATCAGACTCTTTAAATGTATTTTAAGCCCTTCAATAGCCCTTGTAGGACACTTTCCAAAGGAGAAGGGAAAGGCACAGGAGGAACTCCACCAACTGGCCATAACAAGAGTTCCCCGGTCCAACTCTCCCAAGAGTCTCTAAGAAACCTGAAAAACTACCTGAAGACTGCAACTGTAAAAACTTCACTGAAGTTTTACACGTAACAAAGACTGCTTCTTTTCACTGCTTTCCAAGGTTAGAAACCAACGCCTAAAGTTGGAAAAGATAATGAGGAAGGTCAGAGACAATGTAATGACACAACGGAACCTTACAGATAAAACTCCAAACAAATCGCTTCTCCCTGAGGGGGGAACACCTGACAAGTTCTTGTGGAATTTCCCTTCTTCCTTAATTTGGGTTATTTTCTGATTATATATATGACAACTGGACTTAAACTATTCTAATATCTTCAATGACGACTACTGAATTTTGAAAGTGCAATCAATCCTCATTTGCGATGCTGCTCATTATAGTTCCCACCTCTCTACAAATGAACAGCAAATTGAAGCTTTCTTGTTGCCTTATGCCATCAGTACTTCAGTTTTTTCCAAAAAATAGCTCAATAGACGAATCATACAGAATGACATTATTAATCTTTCAACATTACTAGGTTATCAAAAAGATTATAAATTGCACCTCAGGTTTACCCCTACCTGAAATAAATTAGTTTGTCCTCTTTTAAAGACAAGATTAATGGCCTGGTAATTTTTGAATTATTACTCTTTTTTCTATTTTGTCACTAAGTTATTATTCCCATTGGCTATCTTCCACGAAAGTGACCCGAGTTTGTCAGTTATGCAAGGAATGAAACTGTCCTTTCCATTCTTCAGTTCATTAGTACAGTCCCTCATTTTCTCTGCCTGTAAGAGTTATTTTAGGATGTCGAAACAAAATATTTACTTAAAATTTAAAGTACACATCGTACATACTTGCATTTCAAGATAAAATGCATGTTTACAATATGTATTTGAAGAAAGATAATACAGTGCCCTGGAAGCTCCAAAACACTTCTGCATGAGTTTTACTTTCTTGCACTAAATGGAAATTGTAATTACTAGTAATTAGGGTTATCTTTCACAGAGTCGGACCCATCTTTGAAATGCACACTTTCAAACAGAAATGCCTCCCATAGAAAAATTTAAAAAGAAAAACAAGTTGAGTCTTCCTACCTGTCCCACTCCATATTTATAATATTTAGTTTGGCATTTCCTTTGTTAAAATATTTGGGGTTTATGCACTAAAAAAAATACATTGAGGAATAGGTCAATTGAATAATTGAAATATTATCATCAATTACAATCAGCAAAAAGGAAAGTAAATCAATTGGTGATGCTTATTTAACATGACAGGTATTTTATGCAATAATATGTGGTTCCTGAAGTGAGACAAGATCCCCAAATCAAAATGATTACAGAAATCACTTGCCCATGAATTATAGGTGAAGGCTGGGTTTTGTCTGCAAAATATTTTTGATGCTAATTTTAAATACCATAAAGTAAACTGGGCTTAAAAGTCTCTCAGCTTAGCATGTTTTCTTCTTTCTCTGTCTCATAAGATATTCAGCAAAGATTAGTCTAGGAATTAATTCAAAGATTTAATAAAAATAATCTATGTGGTCACAACTGGCCTAACAATTTCTGAGATACAATTAGTAACAGTAAGCAATGGGCAGCATTTATGTTATTTCTGTGTAACAGGAAGCAGAGCCTGCATCCATGGAAATGTACAAGACTGCAATCACTTCTCCAACAGTAAAAAGTCAGGCGGAACAATACAGCGTTTTGCTACAACTTCCTTCCCTAGACAGGATATTTATTGTTTGATGGCGAAACATGTCATGTGAAATAGGTAAACAGTTTTATTTTATAGATTTGTATTAGACAAATGCCTGTGGGAAACATTTACTTGATCCTGAATCTGAATATCTGAATTGGGTTTAGTTGTGACACAGTTGTCAAAACTGGGGTATTTGCAAAAGCAAAACTTTTGGCATGTAATATCACCCACCACACATTCCTGGAAAGCTAAATTACAGCACATAGGTGTTGGTCATGTTCTCTAGTAACTGCCTGGCATCTTGTGCCATTTACGTATTGTAAAAGACAATCTGATCACCATCTGGAATTAACAAAGTCCATGCCTTCTGGTTCTTAAAAATCTTACAACTCATCCTTTTAGATCTGCCTGACCTGAATTCAAAGTTAATACTCTAATTGCATTAGCTAACAAACAGTATCTTTCAAAGAAAAGTAATGTCATTTCTTTTGACAATAAATTGTAAGAAAAAACTTATTCTAGAGGTTAGTAATAATGGCACATGGTATAGCAATCACTGTTTAGCCCTATTGCAAATTGTGGTAGGAGGGAAAGAGCAAGAACACAAATGCTATTCTTCTATAACAATTTATTGGCATATTCTGAAGGTAGGAAACTATGGGCCTTCAGCAGTTAGCTAATTACTTGCACATTATATTATCTTTTATTCAGCAATGATGGTTCTTATCTATTTAGAAGCTCAAAGCTAAATTTCACAGTGAACTTATCTCAGCCTCTGACACTACGCACGTGTCACAAATAACTGGTTAAATTAAGCTGAAGACTGAATTAAGCTGCAGGCATGGACTCCTAGAAGGTTAAATAAGCAACATATTGAGGACCTCAGACTCTCTTGACTTCTGTTTATCTATTGCATCTTCAAATGAGCTTATCTGAATTAGAACATCACACTACTCAGTAGTCTTGAGAAAGCAAACATTTTTTTATATCCCTTAATGATTGCTGATATGTTTTGGAATTTTGCTATCACTGTGTATGTTTATTTGCTGATTTTCTTTCACTTTACCTGAATACAAGAGATTTGTAGAAGAGTTCCTAAAAAACCTACTGTTTAGTGGTTCTTTTTTCCACTTAAATACAGTATATCATTATACATCTAAGCAAACAGTTAAATACACTTGATCAATCAGAAAAGAAGATCTACCGGGGGAAAAAAAAAAGGAATGAAAACAGTTTTTCCTTAATTGACGTAAAAATGCAACTGTCAGAGACTTTTTTCAATGTCTTGTCATGAGTACTCAGGAGCCATGTTCATATATCTCATTCAGAATCCAGTGAAGAGCTGTGTGGCACTACAACAACGTAGAACAAAGAGCTTCTTAGGGGTTGGCTGTTTAATAAACGTTGCCCCTTAGTATTTCTGAAGAATACTCACAAAAGCTTTAGAAACAAGCAGGCTATACAGTCATTATGCCAATGGGCAACTGGAATGCTGCCAAGTAAAAAGTTTGCTTAATACAACTTGAGAAACATAGTAAAGCTAAGGTGCTTTCTTAAGTCATCTGATGCATAGCCCCTACTGAAAAGGATTAGCCAAGTTATAAAGTATTATATTGAGAAAAACAGAGTAATAATTCTAAGTCTCTTTATCTAAAACCAACCCAAAGACAGAGCTAACATCTCTTTAAAACATCTGCTTAAAATTTACAAATATAAAAGATTTCAAAAGTGATTCTTCACAACTGCAAGAAGGAAGTGGCTGAGACGATCTTTAAAAAACAAGCAACAGAGGGGAGAAGGAAGATTAAGCAAAATTTGCTACAAACAGAGAAGAGAGCTCAGAACTAATAAAAAGAGTGAAGCGAATACATAAGGAAGTACCACATGGAGAGAATCAAAGACCAAGTTTTTATACCACTTACTGCAAGATAGCAAGTTAGTGCAGAATTAGTAATGAAGGCTTGATGCCAAAAAGATGTAAGAAGAGCTAGCTAGAGACTTATGTAGTACATGGCAATACACATTCTTTTCTTTTTGCAATCTAGAATTCTCTAAGGAAAGAAGATTTCTTTAAAAAAAAAAAAAAAAAGAGGAAAAATAAGCCAACCAGTACCGTTTTTTCAACAGAAGTCAGGAAGAAGCCACAACAATCTGAATAAATTAACGTAAGAAAAATTATTAAGAAAGTAGAAAGTTTCTAACAATTCTTGATAGTTCTGTAGAGAAAGCTTTTTCATCCATTCACTGGGGAGGAAAGAAGAAAAAAGGTGGTGGGGGGAGGGGAAGGGGGGCGACTCTTTTTAGATATTCTTTGCAAGTGTAACAGCAGGCAGCCAGCCTTGTCAAATCCTGTAGTAAGAGGCCACAGAACTCCAATTTTAGCTTTTGATATTGAATCTAAGTTAGATAGCAAGGTGGAACAGCATTTTTTCATTGAAAATGCATTGTGGACTTTTATTTCTTCCTGGACTATTTTAATGCCGAAGGAGTACAACCTAGCCATCAAAAAAAAAAGTTTTTAGTTTTATGTTCCTGCCTAGGTTTTTTATGTCTATCTTTATACACTAGGAAAGAAACTAAACCATATGGCATGACTAAAAGCATTCTAGGTGCATGCTTGCCTTAGAAAAGTTCAATAACATACATGCTTATAAAATACAGTAAGTGCATACTAAGACATACTTGCTTAGGTGCATATCTATTTGGAAATTAAAATCTTACCATTATTTTAAAGAACTGCACAAACTTATCATTACTGAAGCAATATATATGTATATTTATCATTACATGGCAACATCAGTTGGTATTTGGTTATTATTACAATGTATAATATAAAGTATTGATATGGTGGTACTGACATGCTGCTGTATTGCTTTTGCATATCAAATGCTATCAATCATTTACTCCCATATATTTTCTTTCCTTTAAAATACTCCTCGTCCAAGGCTATTACTGTCAGGCTTCTGCTAATGGTACGACTGGTAATGTAAAGTCCTTTCAAGGCAGAAGACTGCAAACAAAAAAAGTCTGAAAAAAGAAAACCAAATAAATAGGAAGTCCTTATAAAGTACTGGCATGCTGTAATACCTGTGAACAGTCACATGCAAATATGCGAGCACTCTACCTCAGGAATTTCTATACATTTCTTTTTTCCGTTACTCAAAGCCATTGCCAGTGTCACGTTGCAATATATAAAGGCACAGCCTATTCCAGAAAATTCCTGAATTTCCTAACTGTGGGATACATGCTAATTGTTCTTATATCTGGATACCCACCGCAGTGCTTTAGTTTTAGATGCTGGTAGTAATAGTAAAAATAGTCAGAGTAAACAATTTCTTCCAAATATCTAATCTAAATTTACCCTCCTTCAGTTTAAAACCGTTACTATCACTACACTCCCTGATAAAGAGTCCCTCCCCATTTCATTTGTTTCAACTTGATTTGTTTCAACTTGATGTCTAGAAATTCATAGGTCTATTTATTTTTGTGCAATTTAGTATAATTTGACAGCATCAAATGTTTATTTCACTTTTAATACCAAAAGACATATTATTGGATATTTATCCTAATGTGAGAATTTCACCAAATAATTCTTATATTAAGCCCTAGTCTGACAGTTGGAACAAAAGTGTGTATCTCAGGAAAGCTTCCACTTTCATTTTTGTAAGACTAAGTGGTAGAAAGACTGTTGTTTCTCTTGAGCTAGTGTCATTATTTAACAAACCTCACAATCACAACATTTTATAGGTATCATAAATTGTTTCATTAAAATCCCTGTGTTATGTAGAAAGCAACTATGCTTTCTGCATAGAGCCCTTACAAGTAACATGAACAGGATGTCTTTCCCTCAGAGATCACTGAGAGATCAAGCTCCTGAAGTTTTTGAGACCTTGAAATAATTACTATAGCACTTCCTCATTTGTAACCTCCTTTCTGAAGTATGGAAACCAGAACTAGATGCGATGTTCCAATAATACTCTCCCTTTCATAAAAAGTTAATAGCACTTTTCAATACCTACAGTGTATTTTCTCAATTATGCATTCAAGGATCCATGTTTTTCAAATTTTTCCCAAAAATTCCTTATTGAAAGAGTGAGAGGGAGCTGAAGTCAGAAAAATGCAGAGTGGTAAATAAGGTTGAAAGCTAGTTCACACTCCTGCTTTACAGATTTTGCAAACTTTTTCAGACATCACTTTGCAAAACAAAGCCCTTCCTCCCCTTTCAACGTATTTCATCTTTGATACATAACATTAGTATAAAACCTATGTTGTTCAAATAAACCCAACTGCCAAGCAAACTGTTCTGCTTAGCAAAAGCTTAATTAAAGCTGATCTTTCATTAACTCCTGAAAAGAAGAATAGCATGGATTTTTCTTTTGGTTTTCACATTTTACCCAAAAATCCATAGCCATTTCCTTCTTTCCCCACTGTAATTGGTGTTGTGCTTCCAGACAGGCACAGCAAATATACAGCAGATAAACTGCCTATAAACTCTATTTAACAAAGATAATGCTACAACTCTGACTTGTCAAATCTGCTCCTTACTTGCAGGAAGAGCATGTTCTTTTATACAGATACAGTTCTATAAATTAAGTCTGCATGCCAGGAAATCTCTAGACAAAACTGTAAAAAAATAATAATTAGCAAGATAATAAACACATATATGCAGGGTCACAATCAGTGACCCTGACAACTAAATTAAAAAGTTTTAAAATATGTATCTTTACAAAATAACAGCAAAATGTACTAAACTTTAAATTACAGTTTTATCCTAAAGGTGCACAGAATATGTGAAGGCAGATGGATTCTTGTCAAGTTACAACTCTGAGCCATAAAACCTCTCTATTCAAAGTTTTCGTGTTTTTACCTTGAGAAGGAAGACAGGGAGTAACACTGGGACAGCACATTCTTCCAGTCACAGCATGGGACAATTGAAAATATGCATATAACAATAGCTAAAATTAAATTAATAAAATAAATACAATTAAAGGAAGTCAATGTCTTCCTCCCAGATCCAGTGATGATGAGAAACAGACATTGCCAAGACCAGATCTATTATTGGCTTTAGAGAAGCAGTATCTCCTAAGCCTCACAAACGCAATGGTCTCAAGACTGCATCAGAGACAAAGATAAGCCTTGACGCTGACAGTCATCCAAGCTGATGTCTGAGTTCACTGATGAAAATCTATATCAAATATGAGCATCCTGACCCCGAAAAGCTTCATTTGTCAAGTAAGCTTGAAGCCTTTGCTGTCTATCCATTTTCTTCTTCTAGGCAGACTATAGGTTTCAGTGAATCTTCTGAATCTCAATTCTGACCAGAGAACAAGGTAAAGGATACTCTGATATGTTTTCTGAGGATTAACATCCTTCCTGACCACAGCAGTAAGCCTATTCACACACCAGCATAAGAGAGAGGCTTTCCAAAAATTTTTCACAATACAAAAAACCCTGTAGCATATGCAATCCTCCTCCACTGACTTCATTATTGCACGTATTAAACATAAAAGACACACATCCAGCCTAATATTTAAATCCCTTTCACTTCTGCAAGACCAAAACAACTCTCTACTAATACATATCTAGTAGAAATAACTATTCAATGGATATAACTGGAATGAAAACTAAAGATCTCTATCATCATTTTTCAGAGCCACATTTTGAAACAGAATTATATTTTAAATAAATCCTTTGTATGAAGGAAGAGTAAAAAGGAATGCTACCACTCACACTTTTTAATCCCATTTGTGCCTCACTATCCTGGATGATTAAGACCACCAAATGTAATTAAATTTTTATTACTACACTGTCAATTAAATCATAGAACTGAACTCTGAAAGACAACATGATAAGAAGCTAGAATAAAACCTCAAAATGTAAACAGTAAAATGAAAAGATAAAAACATTTTTGTTATTGCACAGTGACTATGTAATTTTGCTTTAAAAGAATGAGACTTTATTGTTTGTTTCTTTTCTGAATAAACTAAGGTGCAGGAAAATTTATATAGGATGTGGACATGGAAGACTAGGAAGAAGCAACAGAATTACTGACATAACATCACATATTTCTAACTAAAGACTATAATTTAGTCTACATAAGAAAAACAATGAGATCAGAACAACATTATAGACTCAGTTAGTCATGGGTAACATTTTCATAAATTAACATAGAAACAAAAACTGTCAGGTTTAAAGGCGCCATGTTGCTGCTGAAGATGTAGATTTTGGCGCAGAATACAAAACTGAGACCCTCTCTGATAAGGAATGGGAATAATAAATACCTTTAGGTATCTCCCTGAAGTCTGGTATTTCTTTTTCTTTTAAATTGCCAGTAAATATCAGACTAAAATTTAATAGTCATGCCAATCTGGTTATTTACTGGGCTCCTCTAAATGAAATTATGTTACATATAATCATAGAATGTGTTGGGTTGGAAGGGACCTTTAAAGGTCACCTAGTCCAATCCCCCTACAGTAAGCAGGGACATCTTCAACTAGATCAGGTTGCTCACAGCCTCATCAGGCCTGGCCTTGAATGATATAATGATATATATCATATATCTATATGATATATACACTATGATGAAGTCACCACATAGAATGGAATTACATCGTATAATCTACGTAATATTCATTATTACTGGTAGAAACAGAATTTATATGCTGTTATGTTAGACAGAATATAAACAATAAAAATAAAAACTCCTACCCTAGAAGTGGAAAATATGAAACAATAACTTCCCCATTCCAATATCAACAGGTACGATATATGCAAACATTTGATCATAACACAACTATATCTTGTTATTCCCACATTTAGTCTAGCCCACACACGTAAATAGACAAAAAATGGGATTATGGGGGAAAAAAAATAGGCCAAGAGTACCTTAAACCACTTGGTTACGTAAAATTCTGTTCTATAATGAAGGGGGTTCATGTAGGATGACAGTCACTTAATTAAACCTGCTGATTATGTTGCTGAAAAGCTTATCACAATCCTTTCTTAATTTTCTCTGATTTCATTAGAAGTTGAAGTTTTCTTGGGGAAAAAAAGAAGCAGAATAGAATAGACAAGTTTGATAAGAATGAATTACAGAAGCAGGTATACCTTATTATAGCTGCGTAGTAATGAGTAAAACTTTTACACTAGGTTATAGGGCTGCACCAAAAGCAGCATAGCTAGCAGGTCAAGGGAGGTGATTCTACCCCTCTACTCCACTCTTGTGAGACCCCACCTGGAGTACTGCGTTCAGCTCTGGGGCCCCCAACATAAGAAGGACATGGACCGGCTCAAGCAAGTCCAGAGGAGGGCCATGAAGACGATCAGAGGGCTGGAGCATCTATGCTATGAGGACAGGCTGAGAGAGTTGGGGTTGTTCAGCCTGGAGAAGAGAAGGGTCTGGGGAGACCTTATAGCAGCCTTCCAGTACCTAAAGGGGGCTGACAGGAAAGATGTGGAGGGACTCTTCAACAGGGATTTCATGACTGGAGGGTGGCTAATGTGATGCCCACCTACAAGAAGGGTCGGAAGGAGGATCTGGGGAACTACAGGCCTGTCAGCCTGACCTC
>VWZL01003329.1:1012446-1067469 GCA_013396915.1 Stercorarius parasiticus
TTGCCCTCTACAACTACCTGAAAGGAGGCTGCAGAGGTGGGTGTTGGCCTCTTCTCCCAGGTGAATAATGACAGGACCAGAGGAAATGGTCTGAAGTTGCGGCAGGGGAGGTTTAGATTAGATATTAGGAAGAATGACTTTACTGAAGGAGTGGTCAGGCACTGGAACAGCCTGCCCAGGGAGGTGGTTGAGTCACCATCCCTAGAGGTATTTAAGAAACATGTAGATTTGGCACTTCAGGGCATGCTCTAGTGGCAGAGATTCTAGGGGTTTTTTTTGTGTGTGTATGGTTGGACTCAAAGGTCCTTTCCAACCATGAATATTCTATGATTCTATGATTGTAGTGATAGGCCAAGGGGTACCAGTTTTAAACTGAAAGAGGGTAGATTCAGATTAGATATTTGGAAGAAATTCTTTACTGTGAGGGTGGTGAGGCACTGGCACAGGTTGCTGAGAGAAGCTGTGGATGCCCCATCCCTGGAAGCGTTCAAGGCCAGGTTGGAAGGGGCTTTGAGCAACCTGGTCTAGGGGAAGGTGTCCCTTCCCATGGCAAGGGTGTAAAGACTAGATTATCTTTAAAGTCCTTTCCAACACAAACCATTCTGTGATCTATGATTCTATAGTCTAATATTGACGGTTTTACAGCCCTTTTGTTTTGCATTGGCTGTCATTCCATGTGTTTGTAGTTTCACTCACCACACAGCAATTTCTCCATTAACTTTAATGTCACATCTTCCTTTTATCATTAACCACAAAAGGAATGGCACCCTGAATACGGGATTACAGCAAGGGGTGGAAGAAAGACGGAAAAACAAAGGGATAGAATCCATTAGCTGAAACCTCAAACCATGTGTAACTCATATTGATTTTGCTCTGAAAACGCACACAGAGGCAGATAAGGCAAGACAGTCAAAGCATTTCTATGGATGGTTTATCCAAGGAAACCAGCAAGTTGTTTGTTTGGTGAATCATGGAGCTGATTTTGGATGCTTCTTCTCTGTTGCTTAAAATCTGGAGCCATTATTTTAATTCCATTTGACATTTTAGCCTTTTCTTTCTTTAATAACACACCGCTAAGAAAAGGGCAACTTATTTCAATGTTAATTATGCCTAACACAAGTTTCTAAATGCTCTAAAGGCCTTTGGTTTATAAAGCATTAAAGTTTTACTGTCAATTACTTTTCTCCCCAGCTATATATGGGGAAGGAATTATTTCCCAGGACATTTCTAATGCTCCAGAGAGACTAAAGCTCCTAAGGATCCTACTTGAGACAATGGTAAACAATCACTGCGTTATGTGATGTGATCTTCTTACATACCAAAATTTTTACACAGCAATCATTTACAGCATGAATTCTCCGTATCATCAAAAGGAGCTTTAAGAGGATAGGGATACTCAAGCTGTAGGTTCAATGCACAGATGAGATCAAAAGATCCCTAACAATCTCAGTATGAAACGGAGCTGGGTTGTGGTTTAGACTATGTCCTTAGGGATTCTGCTAATGGCAGACTTATTAGATGATCTCCTTCCACATGCAGTTAAGTACAGACTCCTCAGGTCACATAACTGACACACTACAAGGGCTGTGCTTGAATTGCTTGGCAGGCACACAGAATTCAAAGTGACTGCGGGGTTGCTCATGTCCTAAGTGTTATTTTCTAGCACTGGAACATTTTTGTGGTTTGTCTTTTTCAAATTCTTTCAGAATTTCCATAAACTTCTAACAGACACCAGACCCTTCACTTCTGTACTAGTTCATTTGCCAGTATCGTGGACTGAGACAAGACCATCTCCCCACTTCTTACGATGCTTCTAATTTATCTGTAGATCTCATTTTAGCATCAAGAAAGAGCTCACATTGAGATAATAATTTCGTGTGACTGTTGGTCCTCTTCACTAACAATTGTTTTCCAAAGCCAGCCTCTTACCTTGTTTAGCACGCAGACTCTGTTCCACATACACTACTACATATTTGGTTGCACTAAAATACATAGTTTATAACTATGAAGCAATTCCAACTAACCATTCTTTCACAAAATCTGGGTCATTGCTCAACAAAGACTTTTTATAATCTTCTAAATTACTGATGAAAAGTAGTTAACATTGTCCAACAAGTACTAGTTCCTGAGGGCTCACTTTCTGATGATCTCCATCAACAAATTAATAACAAAATTTGCTAAAGTTTTTTAGTCTGGTCAATGTATTATTTTAGTTCCATACAAGTATATGGTTTGGGTTTTGATCAAGATGTCATATTGGAAGTAACATAAACATATTGTATTCTTTTGATCTATTAGATCTGTAATACTGCCAAAAATGTAATAAGGTTATTTAACAAGATATATTTTACAAGAAAATATCTTGAGTGGCTTCGATTTTTACCTTCTAATTCCTTGTTGGTAGAGTTCTTAAAATATTGGCTGGACATTTTTCCTGCTGCTGCAGTCTAAGAAACTCTGATCCAAGGATTGATTTTAGTTAGCTTGCTTACACCTTTGTTTTTCTTCATAAATCTAAGCACTCTGTCATTTTTTCAGACAAGCATCTACTCCCACCCTGAGGAAAGCTACCACTGTGGCTAAAATACTGCTTATTCTTCAGATAATCAAGTTAAAATTTGCAGATGAGACCAACGTTTTGCCTCCATCCACAAGAACACCACCTGGGGACTTCTGTCACAATATTAGATTTTTCTAAGTACCTGTAAACATTCATGTGTTTCTTCATTAGCACAACAAACACAGTGAATCAGCCAGCACTGTCTCTGTACTGAACAAATCTTTGTCTGCTTTCATGCTATCAGATGGTTATCTCAGCTTCCGTTTTTAGCTGTTCTTTAGCTCACCACCTCTCTAAATCCACTACCAAAGTCCCATTTAGTTCTCTGTATGATCTTGACGTTTTTACTCCCTCATGTGACTATTTAAGTGTCCTAGAAAGAAAAAATAAGTATAAGATTGTGTTCACTGCAGTATAATTTAGTTTCTGACTTTCCATTGCTTACTTCCCTCTTTCAGATACTTTTATAATTTCCTTTGATGGATGAAGAAGCAGCATGAACTAACAGAAAAATAATCGCTTCCCTACTGTAATGTAGTTTCTTCACTACATTTAAGCAATTAATATTCTAAAATTTTCAGATACGTTTATTCACACTTCAACTTTAAAAATAATTTAAGAAGTTGCTAAGCAACAGTGACCTGCCATCTGGTCAGTTAACAACCTTTGTTCTCAGATCAGGATGGAGGTCTTACCATGTCCTTATCAGATTTGTACATGCAGATTTTGCTCTCTCCCCCAGCTGATATTCCCCTCTTCTACACTGCAATCCAAAGAATCCCCTACACCACTCAACAAAGTTATTACGACTTTTTTTAGTACACCTATACCTCAACTATTAGAAACACAGGCAATTATTTTTTAACTTGACAACAAAAGGATTTTAACTACGATTTAAATATCCTGTCATTCAAGAAATGTTTCAGCCTCCAACCTGTATTACATCTATTCTACAACTTCTACTGACTGCTAGTCCTGTAGTTACTCAACAGGCTAGTCTTGCTTCTAATAATGCAATAACTATTTTCATCTTCCTAAAAACATACCCAGTGACACCATTAAATGTTTTATAGCACAAATACTGTAATCTAAGTTGAATGAATCTGTAACAAAAAAGACTTGCCAGCAATTATCAAGAAATTCCTTATTTTTATTCCAGAAAAGAAACAAAAAACACAAGGGATACATCAAGTATGAAAACAAAATACACCCCATGAAAGCACATGACTGATTCCAATGACCCTTGAAGAAGTGAACTGCAGAAACGTGCAGAAGGACTCTATTGATAAAGAAAAGAAGTGATGAAACAAACCCATGTATTTTTCACATTGGTGGACTGACTATAATTCAAGCCTTTACTAAATTTGCTAAGGAAACTACTGTCTACATTTTAAGCAGTAAAACGAAAAATTATGTTTGTTGTTATCAGATACCTGTGGGACATTACATTAGCTTTGATATAATCATGTACAGATACCTTAGCAGGTAAATATAAACACAAATTTTATCATAAAATCATTTAGGTTGGAAGAGGCCTTTAAGATCATCAAGTCCAACCGTTAACCTAACACTGCCAAGTCCACCACTAAACCATGTCCCTAAGTGTCACATCTACATGGTTTTTAAATACCTCCAGGGATGGTGACTCAATCACTTCCCTGGGCAGCCTGTTCCAATGCTTGACAACCCTTTCCCTGAAGAAATTTTTCCTAATATCCGATCTAAACACCCCTGGTGCAACTCAAGACTATTTCCTCTTATCCTATCACTTGTTACTTGGGAAAAGAGACCAACCCCCACCTTACTACAGCCTCCTTCCAGGTAGTTGTAGACACCTTTCAGGTTTCTCCTCAGCCTCCTTTTCTCCAGGCTAAACAACCCCATTTCACTCAGCCACTCAAGTTCTTCTAAGAAATCCAACCTAGAGTGCTTTATAGGTTTAAATAAAGCAATTTAAAAATAAATGAATCAACTAGCAAAGGCAGGAGCAAAATTAAAGCCAAGCAAAAGAAAGCAATTAGGATTTGAGTATAAAATTTAAGACACTAGAAAAATGAGAGGCAACGGAGACTGACCAAAGATAACAACATCACTTTGAAGACTAATGCACAGCTTTTCATGATGAGGGACTGGGAGAAAACAGTGTACGATTGGTTGACACCTCCCTCAGTCTGACTGAGGAGTAGGCAAAAAAGAAAAGATACGTGGTATAACTGGCACAATTTGAGCGCAGATCAGTGCTGGATAAGAAGCATAAGTGAGAAATGAGCACAAATTCAGAAACAGTGACATAAACAAACCAAATGAATTTCTCTTTTAGAGCAAGTGTCCTGTGGTCGTGTGCCTTTCAGAAAACCAAGGGCAAATGGAAAGCCCTGTTTTGAACTGACAAAATAGAACTTGGGTAGTGATGACAAAGACAAGGCTGAGGATTTGATCAATAGCAGAATGGAGTGAAAGGTCATTTTTTGAATCTATTTACGAAAAACTTAAAAATAGAGATTAAGAGAAAAAAAAAATCATCCTATTTAACAGCATTCTTACCTGATTTCTGAGGTGAAAGCTCTTTTGCTGATGGAGCTTTCAAATTAACTCTGCTTGATGCCAAAACTGGAATAGAGAACCTCTCAGGAACCTCAAAGAATTCTTGCATGCTCACTTCTACGGTGTAATCCACATACTTCAGCTCTGGGGAGAACGTACGAGGTTTCAAGAGTGCACGTCTCTGCAAGTGAAGGAATAATGTATACATATGAACAATCATCTCATAATAATTTCAGGTTAAGAAATGTAGAATTATACAGGCTTAAGGGTGTAATTCTGGAACTGAATTGGTAATTAGGCAAGTTACATAGAAATTGTTGAGAGATCCTTCTAAACAAAAACTGGCTTGTATAATTTTTTTAGACATCATGCATCCAAAACATTCATCTAAGAAAAAACGCATTTTGAGATTTACAGTAAAACTACCTCCTACCCACAAACCACTCTGCAAGCCTTTATAGGTAATTCAAGGAAGGCAAGAAAAGGGGAGAAATAACGCAGAAATAAAACATATTTTGTGTCAGATGTAGACAGATGTTTCTTCTTCTACTTCATAAAGTTTCTAAATAATAAAAAGCATGAAAAGGAAAAATTATTTTGATATTTTGCAAGGGATAACTATATAGTTAGCTGAGCTAACTTTGACACTTTAATGTTGACAATATATTTTAAAAATCAAAGCATTTAGAATTAATTTTAGAGACAAATAAGCTTCTCCTCTTGGTAAAAAGCTTTGCTAATCAACAGCATGAAACATATTAGTAAAGGATTAGCACAGTACGTAAAGGCAAGCTCAAAATAGGCATCTAAACCTCTTAATGAACTAAATTTGACCCCTGTAAGATACAGGAGATTACAGAAATAATGCAATGATTTAATACACTTCTTGCTCAAAATTGCCATTTTCAAGCCAGTAACACACTATAATTGCAACGCTCAAGATTAACTGTAAATTGAACAAATTCAAAATCTGAAAGAGTTGCATCATTTTTATAGACACATCTGAATTGATGACTATTCCGAATTCTCTTGAGCAAATCTAGGGAGGAGATAAATATGGAAATATTCAGTTTGTGCTAGGAAAAAAGGACTATTCTCAAAGACTGCAGGTATCGCAGTACATAGCTGCAATGGGACAAGGAATGGAGATCCATTGTGGGAATTCAAAAAGATGATTTAATAGGAAAGTTGATTGTACTTAAGGATTACTATTCATAGTTATATGGTCAAACTACAGTTCAAATCAACTGAGTTGTGATTCTGCTTTGTGTTGGTGGTTTATCTTTTTTTATTTTTCTTCTGTTCTAATACAAAAGTCACATTCCCTTGCCAGTTTTAGAAAGCGGACCTACACTCTGCCATTGCTTTGTTTTCACCATTAATCTGTCCATCCAAAGTGTCAATACGATGTTAAACACAAAGTACACATGGAATTTAGGAACCTATTAAGCTTTAGTTGTTAATACAGTTTTTTGGCAAAATAAATATAGAAACAGATTAACATTTAAGATTCCTGCTATATGAATACAACTGGACAGATGTATCTGACTAAAAAATACTCATCAAAACAAAATGTTAACATAGTTTTTTTTTTTACTGTATTTGCACCACTTATATGCTGCAAATATAATTTACAGAAGGGACAAGAAGAATCGTTATGCGAGTTGAGATCCTGAACTCACTATTTATTAATTTTTATCATGCAAGCCTGGAAGTTCACTGATAGTACTCTCTCTCATACACACACACATATGCAAAATAAATAAAAAAAATAAATAAGTGCTAATAATTCTGTTGCCATATTGATAACAAGTTCCATTTCTCCCTGACAGGACTAAAATGACAGAAGACATTGCAGGGGGAAAAAGATGCTTCATTCTCACTTATAATGGGAAGTTCCAAACCAAAAGAATTACATCTATTTACCAGTTTAAATTTGACTTTGACCTTCTGCTTATTCAAATATAAATTTATACCTACACCTGATTCTGGTAATTAGATTATTTTCCAACACTGAAATAAAAATCCAACATGATTAAAAAGTTTTGGGAAGTCCTAACTGACAAAACGATTGTAAGGTGACCTTTGGTGGAGCACTGAACCCATTTAAATTACAATTATCTTGAAGAGGTATCTTATGCTTTAAAAAAAAAAAAAAAAAACAAAAAAAAACTGAAGTACTTTATTTTAAGAACCTTGTTCATGCTATCTCATTTTTAAAGATACGTTAGGGAAAAGGACAGCTGGTTAGTATTACATAGTCTATGAACATTTCAAATGTTTCCTGGTACCTTGTCAAAGGGAAAAGGATGAAAATATTTTTAATGAGAGATCTAGATCTTTTTGAAAGTGGAAAAGAAAATCCTGCAAACACACACAAGACTAAACCCTGGTGCCAAAGGGTAATATTTCCAAGAAAAGAGAAAATGTCCAACACAATTCTAATAGATGTTGCAGCTGCTCTCCTTCTTTTTAGTATTTTTCAGGGCAAGTGAGAGTTAAATGGAAATTAATATTTTTTAACTCTCATTATAAATCGCAGCTCTAAGGCTGCTGTACTACAATAAGACAGACTCCAACATATACTTCATCAACAGAATGGTTCATGATATTCCAAATGTGGAAGTGTTATTACCAGTTAACAGTATTTGCATTCAGTTCCCAGGATTAATTTCTTTTTTAGAATAATTTGTTGAAAAAGGATTGGAAGGTATATAAAGCATCAGAATGAAATTTGATGTTTTTCAAAGACTGATTGATTTTCCAAGGTATTTTCTTACCATCTGCACTTTCTATGTATATAGGATGGCACACGCTATTTACAGAGTGCTGAGGCACCTTACTCTTTCCTTGCATATTACTCTTTTCCAAATCCTAATTTAGCCCCATTTCTTCCTTCCAAGACCATGACATTTCTAAAACCATTCCTCATGAATAAAAGAATTTTATGATCTCAATCTCTCAGAATCCCTGTGATCAATCATGTTTGCCATCTCCCTTAATCCCATATCAAAAGATAAGTGATGTAATATAAAAGACATTGGTCCCAGTTATAACTGCAACAAATTGAAATCTGACCACAGATCCTTTTATGAAAAGTTAATTCCCATTCAAACGTATCTAATGTAACTTTTTAATTACAGTATCTTCTCTCTTCAAGGACACCGTGATTCTTTCTCAAAAAAAAAAAAAAAAACACCACCTATATTTAAAAAAGCAAACTGTTTAAACTGAGCTTACAACTTTTACATCATCACATGGAAGATCACAAAATCCTTAATTAATCCTGGGGCACTATGAAGAGTACAAACTTTGAAGATCAGAGCTGGACAGATGTAGGATGAGATTCTGTTACATCAGCCAAGCAGTGGACACCACAGCTTCAAGAGCACAAGGTCTCTGCTCATTTTCCATTGATGGAAACTAAAACTCAACACCATGATGTACCTAAGATAAAAATACTCAACACTACTTAGCCACTAGTCACATGGACAACAGGATAGAAAGAAAATGCACAATGTCTTAACAGCTGGAATATGACACAGAGATCTGGTGTCCACCCTCGGATGAGCCATGCATTTGAAGATAGGCAAAATGGAGCCTAAGGAAATATTTTTTACATCTTAACTATGAGGACACATCTGGACACAGTGGAAAGTGCAACCTTTGGGTTTGGGATTCTTGTAGAACAGGACTTCTTTTCCTTTCCTTTCATAATATTTAATTATATAAGGTGACTACTGGCATTTCTGACTATCAAGAAAGAGCCCTGTATCTAGACACTGGGTGGAATTTGTGCTTCTTTGGTTATATTCTAGAAAAAAGGAAAACTGAGGCATGTTATTTTGAATTTCACTTCACTGACTGCAACATCCTTCCCCCCACGTACACAAGTGAATGAATCCTACTTATTCTGTTATGTCCTTTCTTTTACTCACTTCCCTCTATTTACCACCATTAACAACTTCAATTTAAACAAGTTATGCTGTTCTTCCACATTCTCTCCCCTTTCTTTCCAGACGCCTGTTTTCTTCCCTTGTTATCTATGTTCACCTAAACTTCCCTCCTACAGCTTTCTCTTATTCATCATTAACAAAAGCAATTTGTAATTATTCACAATAATGCCAGTCCCAACCTCAAGAGTGGCAGAGAGTTCCATCCTATATTCCTTTTATTACTACCTAAAAATGTTTTAGGAGAAATCAAATTAATGAAATACTCAGGAGATATGAAATTAACACAATTGTATATTTAAAAATAGAATTCAGAAATTTCCTAACATTTTTCAGTAAAAACAACTAAAATATTCACAATCAGAAATGGGCATGCTACCAGATTATTAGATTCTGGGGTTTTATGCCTTGTATATATTTACAGGATGTATACTAATAGAATAAAATAGTACAAGGCTGCTGATTTTAATCTCTCATTTTCCTTTAAATATTGAGATCTGCATCTTTGGATTCTTACTGCTTTAGTAACCTCGCTTCGTATCTCTTCATTACTTAACTTCTCAAACTGCTTTATTACATTTTGATGCTGTTTGGTTTCAAATTTGTTTATTTTTTTAATTATACCAAAGCTTAATCACACACAAAAAAAAAAATCCTTAAAATCCTTTAACAAATGGTTTGGATTGTGTTGGCAGCAGAGGTTACTTTTGGGGGACAAGGAAGAAGAATGGCAGGTTAACTACCTAACCTTGCTGCTAGTAAGTCCTTCAGTGCGCAAGATTGTAAACTATGAAAATTTTAGCAGGAGCTACGCTGCTTCTAGCAGAACTATTCAATGAGCTGATTTTAATCTAATTTATAAAGTAAAAGACAGAAATAAAGATTTAGCTAATACTCCTGGCTCCTTTCCACTGAACATCCATTTCCAAGCTCCTCAGACTTTTGACTGTCACTTATGTACTCTGCACATTATCTAATACTGGCCCAGTAGTAACATCATTTAGCACAAAACCCCAACAGGATAAATAGGTTTTAATCAGCACAAAAATTTTTATGGGAAAGAGATAAAAATTCATAATTTTTTTAGTAACTCTAATCACTAAAGACAATCAAAATAGATCCCTGTTTCTTGCAGCAAGGAGAAGTAGTAGTAAAAACAGAGTACAAAAATTGCTATGACTTTCAACCATGCGTATAGACGGGTCAAGTAAAAACATACAGCACAAGTTAATGAATATGCATATTCAGTTTGACTCCAAAAATACAGTCCACCTTTAGAACTATTTTCTACGTGATTTAAGTAAACATGAGTAAAATGTACAGTTTAACAAGAATGGAAAGCATGCAATTATTTAATTATTTATTCTTCAATTTTACAGTGAAAAAATGGACCAAGTAGTAATAACGTACAGGTGTCTTCCCTTCTGTCTATCCATTATATAATACAATCATACCTGTAGGAAGTGAGTAGAAACATGGAAAGGAAATCAAAAAGAGATTAACAGATTTCCAGAGATTCTTGATTTATCTCTAACCTACAGTATATGTTCCAAAGGATTTCATGAATCTAAATATTTCAGCAAACCACAGGCGCTGTGGATAGGATCTTTTTGGTGGTGGAGGTGGGGCAATTTAGACAATGAACCTAAAACCACACTTCAGCTCCAAATTTAAATGCAGAACACCACCCCACCTCAACAAAAGTTTCTTCAATAAATGCCACCAGAATTTCTATACTGTCATTTTTATACAGTCAGACAATATGAATTTATGACAAAGAACTATTAGGAACACTTTTCAGAATTTAATCTGCATAGAGGATTACTGCATTGAGATATTTTTTAATGTGGAAATTCTTTTCTACATCAGCATATAGCAGAACTTCTCCGTTTTATTCCTCATAAGCAATTATAAGACTTCTGTACACGGAGCAAAATACTTCTTTCTGCATGTTAGTTTCACTTCTCATATGATAATTTATTCAGTGTTAGCATCTCTCATGATGTATTTTATAACTATACTAATTGTACTTCACTCTTCTAGAATACAAGTAATTTTACAATTTATATTAGATCTTAGCATATCTAGTGGTAGAAAGAGCGTCCCTACTACGTTCTGTCTTGTTTACATCCACAGCTTCAGAGCATTCAAGACTTTCATCAAGTATTTGCTAAGTGACTCTGATATTAAAGGACTTCAATTATGAAAAGTGTATAAAATGTTACCACAGCAGTGAATTAGCTATAATCCAAAAGGAAAATATTTGATTGTAGATTACATGGTTACAATTTTTGACCCACTACAAATATATAAATGGTTAGATCTACTCTTTCATTTTTCCTGATTTAATTTGTTTTATACTACTTTTCAAATTTATCTGTAAACAAGAGGCATAAATTTAGCAACATCAAGAAACCAGGGAAAACTCTCTTCCCCTTAGGACCGGGAATCACATAGCACTGGGAACCACACTCAGGGAATAGTCTAACTGCAAAACTGGAACAATACACAACTGCCCAGCAATCTGTTTGAGGCCAGGTAACATCCGGTTCACAAGGGAAATTAAAACCCAGAGTGTGGCTACCATCTATAGGTTACATTGGAATTCTACATGAGAAAAAAGCTTGCTTATTTGGCAATATTGTTATTATAAATTTATTCATAAGTATCAATTGAATGTTTAACGGACTGCCGTGGGAGGATTTTTTGTTTATAGATGTTGAAATCTTGGGAAAATATCTCTAGGCTGGAATGACATATAAGTAAGGAGCTATAGCTTAGAAGGAAGATTTGGGGTTTTCCAAAACTATTGTGTATTGATTGCAAGACACGAAAAAGTCTTTCCGGCTCCTTCATTTATTCTCCAACTCTATTCTTTAAAAATAAAAAAAAAAAAAAAAAAGTCCTATTTGAGAATTTTCATTTCTTACAAAAATGAAAAAAGTGAATAAGGAAGGATACTAATACAAGATATCCATTACAAAGAGTATGAAAGCTTTTTTAATCAATGGTTATTTTTCAGAAGCTAAATGAAGTAAAATGTTAATGCTCTTTTTAACTGCAGCCAGTATTTCTCAAAGGAAGCACTTCTTAATAGCATGGATTGAGGACGCAGCTTCAGAATGAACATGTAAAATATTGCAATGTTTGAGGGGAATCAGGATTAGTAACTGTCAGATTGCAGAATGTGTGAAAAAAAACTTCCTGAAACTTGAAAAAAGTCAGTCCTGAAAATCAAGAACAACTAAATAATTGCAGCAACAGATTACTGTGTTTCTCACCTCTACTCTGGACAGCCCTAACAATGCAGTTGCAACTCGAACACTACTGCTCTGCAGAGTCCCTGTGATCTTTCTTCTTTCATATTCAATAGTTGACATCTGCTGTTGTGCAGCAATGGCCAGAGCCCTCTCTCTTGACTCATTGATCAATGGAATCCTCAGATTTTCTTCAAGAATCTGAGCAAAACCACATTTCAAATATAAAACTGGCCCTACTGCACCTGTTAAATAAAAAAACAAAACAAAACAAATAAACCCCCCACATTTGTCAGCTGCTAGTGTAACTGTATAGAGTATTTAAAGTCTCTAATCTCCAAAGAAAAGCCAGAATACAAAATTCCTTAAATGTTTTGTTACATGCTATTACTCTAGTACACGCTGTTTAATCCAGTAATACTTTTTTATTCGTAATGATAATGGGAAAATAAAAATTAACACAGAATGAAATAAAAATCAGAAGTTGCTTTTGATAGTTAATAAAAAATCCCAGACTTTAGTTTTACTATTATTATGATGGTAATGAAAATTTTAAAAAAAGTCTTTCTGGTACCTACACAACACAGCCAGTCTTTCATCCATCTAGATGATGTTGCATCCCCTCTAAAGGAAGCCACCAGCAACTATTTCAAAAAATAGCTACGCTGTTTCCGAAACAAGACTGACAGCAATTTATCACTGGCTGTTTCAAGGTAAAAGTATCAGATTGCCTGTCAAATCGCAACACTGCATACAAAACTCATGTGTTTTAAAACTAGAAAAATTCTAGGTAAAGGTGACTTGTCCTGGTTCACCTGGCTACAACCTACACTCTGAAGTAGAAAAGAAGAAAAATGATGAAAAATTATTTATGTATACTATGTTGAAAACAATACAAGAAAGTTGAAGAAGATAGCTAACGACCAGTTGCTGCCCTGAAGAGAATGGACTGGACAACATTAAAAGAAATACCTGATAATTATACTGTAATATCTTTAACAAAAATGCATGGAAACTAAAGAATATTTGCAAAGGAGAAGCATTTGCTCTATCTATTTTATTCTTCTCCCTTTTATTCACTTTACCTTCTAATGCACTGCTAACATGCAAAACATTTGGACTATCCATTGGAAGCAATCCTGAAGGCAAAGGTATATCACCTGTTCCCTCTACTAGGTATACGAATTCTCCAATCTGAAACACAAGAACATATACATCCACACAATTCAGAAAGCAACTCATGCAGAGCAGAAGGCAAAATACTAAAAGTAAAAGCAAAGATATCCTAGTGATACTGAAGATACGACTTGTGAAATAAGTTACATATTCAGGAGACCCATTATTCTAAAACTATGTTTAAACGTGTTTAAATAAAGTGATCATTTCAAACCCTGCTATAAAGTGCCTTTAATTGAGAATATTAAATCTGGAAAGTCAAGAAATTTCAATGAGTTGAATCCTTTCCAACTCTTGATATAATTTAACCGAATTAGGATACCCTGACCCATAAATAGAGCAATAAAGTGAGTTCTAATTCTGCGTTATAGGCACATATAATTTAGACATATACATGAGCTTACTTCATTGTTCTTCAACGTTAAAAAATTTTTTAAAAGATGTTTACAGACATTTTAGCCAGTAACATTTCTCTAGAAGCAAAGAAGAGCAGAAGTCAAGGTAGGTTAGCATCATCTACAAATTCTCCATTAAGAAGAAATAAAGTTAGCAAATCTTAATTATTTCATCAAAAATAATGGAATACCTACAGAGGCTTGAAAGTAAACATAAGCTTGACATAGAACAAAGGAAGACAGCAATCTCTCATAGAGGAAAGGATAAATTAATTAGCAGAGAAATAACACCTTGAATCATAGATGAAACAAATATAAGGTGCAAATGAAAGACAGAAGAGTATTCTTTTTTAAAAAGAAAACTCACTAAAAGTACTCCAAATTATAAAGGCCACAATCAGAACAATCACAAAAGCAACAATCACATCCCAAAACTAAAAGATATCTAAATCAGCTACCTATATATCTATCTGAACTAGGTAGGAGATTTAGTAGATACATTACTATTGCTTTGGTAAGTTCTTTTTGTTTACCACAACTTTTTTTTTGACAACTTTAGTTTCTACTGATTGCAAGGTAAAGGATCAAATGCTGCTGCAACAACTGATATAACTTGCACAGAAGGTCGTCTCTTTATTCCCATAAACCACATTTTGTAAAACTCTGCCCTAAAAAGGCATATTCTATCTTTTGTTCTTCATTCCAGATATGAAGGAAATAATTTATTTATATAATTTAGTCCATCTGCGAACCAATGCAATGTTTTCCCTTTAATATTGGTCAATAACATAAGACAAATCTGCTTTTCATTTTACCTTTATTCATGGTTTCATCAGGTATTTATGCTAAGGCTGAAAACATTGCAGTTTCTGACCTATTCAACTTTGATGGCATTTTTTTCCCCTTCCTTGATTCAAGAGTTCAGACAAATCTTCTTTGAGAAGGATTAAAGAAACCCACAGCAAAATTGTTTTCCCGCACACATACTAATAGCCACTCCTGAGAACCAATTTAAACAGGAATTATTCCTGTTTGACACAGTGTTTTGGCTCCATAAAGACCAATAACAAGTTCACAGCATTATACAACTAATGTCATGAAGGTCCTGGTTGCTAGGGTGCCATTCTGATATCAATTACTTTTTTTGTCATTGCTGACATAAATATGTTTATTGGTAGGAGCAAACTTCCCCATTTCCCTCTTTGCTTTGAAGAATTCTTGTTTTTTGATCTCCATAGAATGCAAATCTTGTTTTCCTTCTGCTGAAGTTTTTCCTGACACTTTGGAACAGAATGGATATTTTACTGTATTTTGAAAGTTTAGCTAGTATCTCCATAGCTTGAATGCTTTATTTTTCCATTTTTCCATCAGCTGCAAACAGGATAGCATGAACATTTTGTAGGGTTTACTGTTAACAAAAACAGTTAACACAATAGCTGTTGAACTACTGTTAGCTATTTATCTAATACCATTCCTAACTGATATTTTATAAGATTGATAACTAGGAATTTGAAGTTCTCCACACAAGTCAGCAATTAAGAACAGATAGTAAAGTGTTCTCTTAACAAACCAGTTAATTTTATAGTAGACATTTAGCTGTGCAGCTCTGGACTGACGCTCTTAAACTATGACTTAATAAATCATTGTCATTGAAATCATGGTTTGTTCATATTTAAATTAACTCCCAAAAACTAAGATATAGAGAAAAAGCAATGCAGTTAGGTTAATCAATATATATTTTATATATGTGTGTGTATANATTATAATCTGCATGTTAACTGTTCTAAGGTTTGAAAGGACGGCACAAGTTGTTTCACATTTTGATGTCTATTTCTTTTCTAGTAATTTGTCTTTTTGAATTATGTTGAGCACTGGATTGATTTTCCATTGAACCATCCACAAAGATCACTATCTTCTGACGTGGAGACATTTATACAGCCTCTTTGTGGATGATTCCCTGATGACAGTAAGGTAAGGCTATGGCATGAGCTCGCTATCTCACTGTAGGTTTTGACAGACTATCCCTCTGCTTATTTTCAAGAACCTGAAGTGAACGGTACACTCTTTAAGACTTCCAGCCATATGGCTTGCTTTCTTAAAAACTGGCTAGTAGCTTCAAATATTGAACAGTGTCAGAGAAACAGGCTTGGGCATCATTCCATTAGTCTTATTTTTCTTTAAAAGCAAGTTGGCCATGTGGCATAGACAAATTCCTGGTTAAACAGTAAAGAGAAACACCAAACATACACACACTAAACAGTAGCAAGAGCCTCTTGCTCTGTAGTAATGAAAAATGTGGAAGCTGAGAATGTGCAGGAGAAAAAGAATAAGTCATTTAGTTTTGGATGAGTTGTTACAGTCATGAAAACATGGCAGAGAGAATGGTAGATGCATGTAACTGCACAGAGGGAAAGCTGAAACACAGAGGTAGTATTATGAAAGTAAGAAGCAGAATGCAAGCCTTGAGATCAACCACACATAAAGGAAGATTAGAAAAAACAAGAGGGTGTTGCAAAACATTGACAGATAGAGACAAAACACAGCAGAGAAGCTGAAGGTGTGAAAAGATGGACTAGACACAGAAATAAGATTGTGAGCACTGAGATAAAGGATTACAGGAACATCAAAGAAGATGGAGTGCAAATTTTAAGCTCTGACAGTTGGTCAAAACCAGGTCCTGGTAATTTGATGCAATCAACTTCAATTAAGTATGTATGGCAAAACACAGGCTACATGAGTCAAGAGAAACTGAAAAGTAATGGAGTCAGTATTCACGTACAATCTGTTCAAAAGTTTTATCTGCATTGGTGAAAAGGACTGAATGGAATTTGGACGGGCAGAAAAACTATAAAAGAGACAGAGCAAGGAGAATAATTATTATTCTACTTCGATGGCATATCTTAGATACAGCGATATATACAGGGAGAAGTACAGTACAGTAATGACTTCATCCTTTGCCTGCCTAGGTCTCATCCAAAAGCATTATTCTTTCTCCCACATCAAGACAAATTTTAATTCCATGTTTCGTTTGAAGGTGAGTTGCCTAGAAAAGCCACCAACATAACATTCCCTGCAGTATTACGTTTATTTACAATGATTTTACAGTGAGAAGTAACTTGCAGCATTTCATACAATTCTAATTATGTGCAGATAAAAGGGCAGTAAATTTTGTTTTAAATTTCTTAGCTGAAGTCTGAAATCTTACGTAAATCTCTGACCAACTTCTCAAGCAACATTTTCCTCCAAGAATTATAGGAATATTGTATTTAATAAAAAAAAAAAAATGAGAGCGAAAAGATTTTCACTTCCAAAACATAGCACACAGATCACATCTTTATAATTGCATATGCATGCAAAAACATTACCTTAAAATATGTGCATAACAAATTTTTATATTCATTTTCCCTATTCAGACATAATTGGCAAACGTATCCCGATTGTTACCCGACTAGGCTATCACATGAAAACCCACTCACAGAACATACTTTCTCTTCTTACCAGTTCATTAACCAGAATGACAGTGCAGTAACGTTTTTCCAGATAAAAGGGAAGAAAGTGAATGTCTAAGCCTGCAGAACCCCGTCCTTCCAAGAATAGTTTTTCCGTTGGACTGAAGAACTCATGCAGGAGGCTGGATTGGTCAGCTGTTAAAATAAGTTTAAATGGTTGTTTAGACACAACAGCACACGTTGTAAAATGAGGCTGACTGAGTTTAAATATACGGATATTGTATACAGCCTCCTGTAGTATTCAGTGTTGAAGGCACACTTGTAATCAGTATTTACGGTTACACTTGTGAAAATGTGCTGCAATACTGCATGTGGCATTATTTAAGTACATTTTGCTAACTACTTGTGCTCTTACTCTGTACACTGAAACAGAACTGGGGAAAACAGACAGTTCTCACTGCCAAAAAAACTCTTTAAGGATGTACAGCCTGTAAGTAAATGACTCTTCCTGCCAGAAAGAAGAATACAGTTTACTACTATATAAACAAACAGTCTTGCTCTCAGTGGCAGTAACTATGTTACGTTACAGCCTGAAATCCTCCAGAATGAACAAAAACTAAACAAGAGCAAGCTTGCCTTCTTTGTGATGCTTTCGCAAAAGCATTATGCTGACGAAGTGCTTTCTTGATAAGGCACCAAGAATCTCAGGGTTGAAACCAGCAGGGTCTGACTACTTTCTCACTGCGTGTTTTTCATCTGCCGAGCATATTTTGATAATGCACAATACTTTATAACCAGACTTCCATTCAGTCTTCACTGGCTAACCTTCTACAAAGTTCAGCAGACTTAAGAATAGAAGTTAAAATGCAGGCAACAGAAATGAGTGAATATCACATAAGAAACCTATGCGAAACTCTGGCCAATTAAATAAGTTATTCACAGCCAAAAACCACCAAAAACCAAGCTGAAGAAAGGCGCAACCATCACCCACCTTTTCTCCCCATAGTCCACATTCTTTTCCAATCGATATAGGAATATCCCAATATTTATGCTTTAACAAACAGTTAAATTCGATATGAATTTGATGTTTCCAAAGCTCACATAAACGATGACCAAATACCCCACCCCCTTCCCCCCCCCAACCGACCAACAAATCTCGTTTTTATCCTTACATCAAAAAATAGGGTAAGGCAGCCCTAACAGAAACTACTTTTTGACTAAATAAGGCATTAACTCCCAAACTTGTCTCCTGTTCAAGTGTTCTCCATCCAAAGTATGTCAAACTATGGAGCAGACTGAATTAGTTTTGTGAGAGCCCTTCCTCCTCACTTTCTCTCTGGATTCTGTGAAATTAAAACAATTGCCAATGAAGTAACATTTATTTAAAAAAAAAATAATTTTTTTTACAGTTTTCTTCCTTTTTGTTATGGCTGCTCCAAGACAAAAAAAATTATACCCTAATTCCTATTACTCTCAATTTAGGACCCTCGACCCCTAAAAGTATATATTCTCTCAGGTCAGGGTGTAAAACATGCGTGGAACACTCTTATTTAGTTTTGGTTCACCATGTTATAGAGAGAATGATAGAGAATTATTCCCAAAGCAGAAGTGCACTTCTACAAGAAATGAAAGTGTAATTTTGTTTACAAAGACCTGAATTGCCATCAAAATGTCTCTGTAGCTCCAATCAGATTGAAGCCATAAAAACCTTTGTAAGCTGTTCACAGATTGGTACAACAGTTGTACTTCACTTGATTACTTAAGGTACATACTTTTTATTTTTCTGAACTATGTATTAGTTGGTAGTTAATCACATCTCAGAATACAGTATGAAATAATAAATATACGTAGAAGGGCTAAATTATTCAGACTACAAATCTGCTTTCCATATGACTTCATGGAAACAGAACAATATTTTTCCAAGAGGACAAAATTAATTTCATAAGGCCATCATACAATGATTGCCTATGCCATTATTATGGCCTTATCGCTCAAGTGGAATTTCAATAGTCTCAGAAAAAGCTGTAGTTCTAGATTCATACATTTTGACAGATATTTCATAGGAAATAAGAGCAATAAATGCACAATCTCTGTTGATGAATATTTTCAAAAAGAAATTAGGCAAACTGCAAAGGTTATACATCAGAATTCCATGAAGCCAACCCCTGGTCCCTTAAAAGAAGAAAAACAGATTTTTTCTTTTTTTTTATGGTAAAGTTATTAGTACTACAGTGCAATCATTTCCCTAAATTAAGTATACCAGAAGACAAACTATCCTATAAATAAGAGTTACAGAGCATAATAATTACTTTAGATGTCAAAGTCTTGCTTTGACACAAGAGATATTGTACAGAGGTACTTACAGCGATTTAAATTGTTCTCTTCATTTGGATCTTCAGGCAGTGGATTATTTTTACAATTTAATATGTTATTTTCAGAACTAAAAGGAAAAAAAATAATAGCAGCAATACCTTAAAGATGGACATTTCTATCAGTAATAGGTAGCCTTTTTATGAATAAATACTGGAAAAGCAAATGTTTTCAAGAACACCACCACCCCCCCCACGCCCCCTCCACCCTGATTTTTGGAACCGTCTACATACCGATATGTTAAATACCACCTCTTCCACTTAAGTTAGCAGTCATATTCACAGCAGAGCCAGAACATGGTCCCTTCAATTAACCTAATATCTCTGCAATACTCATATAAGCAAAATTCCATCTTAAAAAAATAAAAATTATTTTGCCAGTCAAAAGTACTCCTGCCCACTCCTACCACTTTTTGGGGAATTCAGTCCTAAATCTTCTCTTTCTCATTTCAATATTCTGCGGGGACAGGCAAAGAAGAATTGTTCCCTGGTACATCATGAAGAAGCAAGGCCTTGCATACCTCTGATGCTCTCACTTGTCTTCCTTTCAGTCTTTCCAACTTTTCCCTCAAAAACTACTATGTAGAAATACAGATAAATACTTGCAAAATAAGTTCAGTACAGATGGATTGTGCTTACTCCAGGACTTACATTCATAGACGTTGTGGACACGTCTTTAGACTGCTGCTTCTTGCAGAAACACATTTGCGAAAGTAAGTCTTTCCTTGCCCTTTATCAGAACACACTTCAGATACTAGACCGAATTTTTTTTCTCTAGCTCTCTCTACCTTCTTTCTAGCTCAACGGTCTCCTCTTTTTAAAGAAGAGGTATGCATTCTGCTTTATTCATGACAACTCAAATACCTTATCCATGTACCATCCTGAGAGCTAACTGAATCTATTAACTTTTACCTGCCTACGTAGGGGTCAAAATACGTTTAACATGACATTAACACTTAAAAACAATAAAAATAAGACATTCAAACATAGATTATCTTTTTTAACATTAACTGTAATTCCTGGTATATACTCGCATGTTATAGAGTACTAGATTTTTTGGTTTTGTTTTTGGTGATATACACTTTTAGGCAAACATTTTACGGTTATTAGCTTAATTAGAAAACATATCAGCAGCGCATATATGTAAAAAAAGGGAATTATCTAGTAAATGAAGGTTCTAGCCTATGGCTTTAGAAAGTCTGTTTATGTCTCCAGCGCTTTGCTGGAAACCTTGGATTTACTACTAGTCATTATGCCACAGTCAGATTTCATGGTTTAAACTCCACTCTAAGTTTTAACTCTGTTTTTAATACCATCTGGAAAGGAATTCTGTCCAGTGAAGGGGAAATTCCAATTGTAACTGCTCAGCAATAGTAATTTGGGAACAAGGAACAATCTGGCATGGAGGGCAAGAAGGCCTAACTGGCTGGAAGCAAGAATGCTGAAGATGGAACGACTCCCTGTGAGGGAGCAAAATTTCCCTCGCAGAAAAGATAAGAAATGACACAGCATCACCTTGTAGCAACAGATTGTGGAATGCAAGCGCTCAGGAGCCGCTTTTGGTAGACAGAGCTGGTGCTGGGGGATGATCCAGAGACCAGGTTAAAGTGCCTGATGCTCCTGCTCACAGGATTGCTGCTGGTGTGTATGTGTATACAAGGAATCGGCTCGTGTTGCATCTTTGTGGACTCCTTGCAGAACTGCTTACAGCAGTAGGTCTCTGCCCAATGTGTCTGTTCATTAAATCTTTATATTTAAGCACAAATGTGTTTTTAATTTGACTCAAGGGCTACAATAAAAATTCCCCAACACTAGTTCAAGAAATTTCAAATAAAGCTAAAAAAAAAAAATCCCTTTTTTTGTTTCCTTGCTTAGGCCTGGAGAAATACAGGAAATGCAACTCCTGTGTAGAGCTCGACTGATTTCAACAGATGTCTGCATTTATGCGGGGCAACACTACCAAATCCTAAAGAAGATTCAAGGCCTTAATTGCTTTCATTTCTTAAAATACAACACTGTTGAAATGTTATCTCATTTCAGTTTTCCAATTAAAATGCTACTGGTTTTATTTCTGTTGTTGTTTTTATTTATTGTTCAGTGCAATTGCAGATTTCTGGCCTCAGAAATATTAGCGTCTCACCATCTAAATTTGAAAATTTTACCTGTGGGGAAGATTATTTTAAATGTAACATATTGCGATTGTAATGAATTATTCCCCTTTTTTCCCTTCTTTGTTCACTTAACAAATTGTATTTTTACAAATAAAAAAAAAAAGTAAACTGTAGATCTTGGTTGGAAATGCACAAGAAGTTCATCACTTGCTTTTTCAATAGTAAAGAAAATGAGAGGCTCATTTGCTATATAAAGTTCTACATTTAACCCTTCCTAGACAGTAAAAGTATTTAACCCTTCCTAAACAGACTAATAAGAGACATTTTTACCTTATTTTTTAGATTTCGTGCGGAGAATTTAGTTACTGCATAAAATATTAACAATTATGAAGACTACATTTTATAATCTGCAAGTCAACCATTTTAATAACTCCTGTGTAGTGTAACATATCATTAGCTTCAGAAGATGTCTCATAATTACAATTTGGAATGTAGAACAGTAATGTTTTGGGTTTTGTACTACTAGCAGTAGTACTTTTGTACTTTTCTACTACTCACCAGTAAAAATTTCTCTAAATAATTTAGAAAACTTTATCACTAAATGCAACTTTATAATTCAAGTATTTGAAATAAATACTTCTATTCTTCAAGACACACTATTTCACTTCAAGTCACACGGATTTTGGTAAAGTCTCTAAGGTACTTAAACTCTCTATGCACCGGGATTTTCAAATGATGATGTGGACTGATTTCGCATCCTTCTCCCTGCTATTCATGAGTATTTATAACTTACAAGGGACAAATAAATTTTTTCATCTTTAATTTATTATAAATACGTAACAAAATCACACAGCTTCCTGCATGTTTTCTCTATAGATTTTTAAATAAAAATCTAATTTTGTAAATTCAAGTTTAAAAATAACATGCAAGTTCACATTTATTTACCTATTTAGATATTTAAAGTCAGGCAGCCACATTGCAATAGCGAAAAAAACCACATCACAACACATCTTACTATAAAACCAAGGTGATTTTATACAATGTTATCTAACCTAACCAAGCCCCAGGAGAGCAAGATATTTAAGAAATTTCATAGGAAATCTACTTCTGTTATTTAAGGTAAAATACCCCTTTTTTAACAAATTAAATCAGTAAAGCTAAGTAAAACATGGAATTTACACTAACTCTAATAAATGTTAAGAGTGATCCAAATTCAATCCAGTAAGTGCAAGAACCAGATTTAAAATATCAGAAAAAAATCCCATTGGAATCCCACAATTCTGTATACCAGGGGTTCTTGAACTGCACCAAATCAATAGTACACAAAATATTTAAAACTTCTGGGCCATGATTTTTTCCAAGAAGAAACAGAGCACATTTGTTTAAGAAAAAGTGTAACATTTGCATATTTCACAGCTAAAAATAGGGGGGTGATGCTGCCACTATCTCTACCTTGTGGAAATAATTTCTCTTCCATACAGTGATGATTTTCAAACAGACTGAATTTGTCATCTTATATTTGCCGTTCTCAAAATCTTTGTCTTTTTAATATTGGAGTGGAAATTAATTACCTAAAATAGGTTTTCTCTAAAATATTCCTTAGATTTTTTCCTTTTTCTCTCTTGTTTTCTTCACAAGAATTATTATACCAGAAAAAAAACCACTTCAAATTTACTTTTGTACACAAGCTTTACAACATTTCTGCTCACAGAATAAATATAAACTGGATCATAATTGTCCATAATTTTCTGTACAAAGGCTAATTTTACTCTTGGCTCTTTGAGTAAGTATTGGGAATTTATATAAAACAATGAGGAATTAGAGATGTAAAATCCCCATGTTAATATGTAGTTCATGATCTTGCCAGGAAGCATCAAATACAGTAAGAGAAGCTTTTCAAGTAATTTCGAGTAAAAATAATCCTCCTCCTCTTCCATTTAATTTAGTTCACATGCAATGTTCATTTCCACAAGGTTATAGCCTTGAAAAGAGGGGATGAGAAAGTCTGATACCTTTTCCCTCTGTACCTCTTTTACATCAAGGCTATGGGAATAATCTCTATTCACTAACGGTGCAGTTAATCATTCACAAGGAACCTAATGCAATCAAGGATTCGTCTGAGAAAGGAGTGAAGGGGATGAACCTTAACCTAAACACTCGAACTCTGTTCATGCACAATACAGCTTTTCAAGTGTATTTGAAAAGAACTGAAAAGAGCAGATATACTTGAAAAAACAACTTAGAACAAAATCTTTGCTTCTTCTCATCTCCCCAAAGCAAATCGTGCTTCTTACCATCATATTTCTTTGATATTACTTTATAGTTTTTTCCATCTTTCTTCACAAATAATTTCTACCAGTGTTGACAGGAGTTAAGACTGTGCAGTTACATTTATGGAACGAAAGTTTTGTTTAATTTACAACGAGCACAGAGCTCATAGATGTTGAAAACTACACTGTGATGTGTCTCAAAAAAATACTGCAAGTAGAGTTTCAGCTCTAGACTCAGGTTTAATATTATCCACACATAAAAATCATTCTCCCCTAGCAGTAAAATTTGATGAACCAGCTTACAGCAAACAATTATTACATACAGCATTTGATAGCTATTGGGTCTCTCTTAAAATAAATTGTTAATCTTGCTAGGCTAAGAAAAAAATCACAACCTTAAATAAATGGACTTGTAAAATTCTCAGAATATGTTACCCTGGAGATTCATTTTAATACCTATACTTAAAGGCCATTTTTCAGAAAGGAAAATGATCTCGGAGGTATGCGAGTACAAAATACTATTTATTCTGTACTTACAAATAAGTATCTCACATAAAAATACAAAAATACAAATTTTATATAAAATGTCATTGCTTTCAATGCTTTATCTTTGAATCAGAATGCAAAGTCATGACTGTAAAAACAGAGACTATAGCAGAAGAATCACTGTAAAATAACAAATTGCTCAAAAGCTGCGTGAAAAAAATGATAATTTAAGAAGCATATTACATGGAAATATATCACACATCGAGAACATACAGAGTACAACATACTTCTTCACTGGGGTGAATTATACATTGAATAAGTTCTATTTTCATAGTTGAATGACAGAGAAACTCATTGCATTGATTTGACATGGTATTGAATGTCTCTGTAAATTTATTCTCACACCAATGAACAAATCACCTGCATAGAAGCGAAGGGTAAGGGAAATAAAACTGTTCTGGAAGAAACGCACATTGTGTCTCATTCTTATATAACAAAGAGAAATATCTCATGCAATAATAAAACCAAAAGGAATATAGTTAAGACCAGGAAAGTGTAAGAAGCATGGTTATACTCTCAGTCTGGCTCAACGCATCCCCTTTCAATACACAGAGAAATAAGGAAATGGATTAGGCAGAATAGCTTAATGCTGCCATAAAAGAAGTTTACACCGTTTGCTGCACCTGGGTCAGAGAAGTCCCCAGTATCAATACAAGCTGGGGAATGAACGCATTGAGAGAAGCCCTGAGGAGAAGGACTTGGGGATATTGGCGAACAAAGAACTAGATATGAGCTGGCAATGTGTGCTTGCAGCCCAGAAAGCCAACTGTATCATCAGCTGCATCAAAAGAAGCACGGCCAACGGGTCAAGGAGGTGATTCTGCCCCCCTACTCCATTCTTGTGAGACCCCACCTGGAGTACTGTGGGGTTCCTCAGGGTTCCCCAGCACAAGAAAGACATGTACCTGTTGGAGTAGGTCCAGAGGAGGGCCATAAAAATGGTCAGAGGTCTGAACACCTCTCCTGTGAAGAAAGGCTGAGAGAATTGGGGTTGTTCAGCCTGGAGAAGAGAAAGTTCCAGGAAGACCTTATTCTGTCCTTTCAGTACTTAGGGTTTATGAGATGGAGAGAGACTTTTTATCAGGGCCTGTAGTGATAGGACAAGGGGTGAGAGTTTTAAGCTAAACCAGGGTAGATTTAGATTAGATATTCGGAATAAATTCTTTATGATTAGGGCAGTGAGACACTGGAACAGCTTATCCAGAAAATTGTGGCTGCATCATCACTTGAAGCGTTCAAGGTCAGGCAGGACAGGGCTTTGAGCAACCTGGTCCGGTGGAAGATGTTCCTGCCACAGCAGGGGGTTTGAAACTAGATGATCTTTAAACATTAATTGAAACCCAAACAATTCTATGATTCTATGGTGTTAAGCCCACAGTAGTGTCCTATCACATCTTATGCAGCAATCATTCTTCTCCATAGTAAGACTGAAGTCTACTCTATGAAAAATGTCACTGCTGAAGAACCCAAGACAGGCTCCAACCAAGACACTATGGCTAAGGATCAGCAGTCTACCTGTGAGACTAAGCACATTCTATCACACTGTGGATAAGGTCTCTAAGTCTGATAACTCAGGTATTAGAAGTGATTCAGTTTAACAGGGGGAATGCTGACCAAACAAACTGCCTCTTGTTTGTTTTGGTTTTTTTGCAAACACAAGTTGTTCCTTCCAAAGCAAGGTTATTTTACTGTGTATTAAATTAACAACAAGTTCTGCAAGAGTAAGTTACAGGTGAGGGTTGGTTTAGGAGGGCACCTCTCAACTACTTGGTACAAAGATCTGGTTGAAACAGAGAAAAACACAGGTGGGAATACTTCCAATTCATTCTTGCCATTGTTTAATCTAACTGGTTCAAACTTGTACTACAAATTACTTAGATACCTGTACACCAGTGAGAAACAGTTTAATAGCTATCACCTCTGAGTTGCCAGTTACCTCTTTCTACATAGCACTACAAAGAGACTGGGTTTGCCATGTTATCAGGTATGCCAAAAATCAAGATCAAAAGCAAGATCATCTATGCAGTCAACATAGATTCACATATGTATCATGTCATCACAGCCATACATCTGCAATAGTGTGCCTTTATTTTTCAGTCCAGGGTCCAAACAAGCCAATAACCCCGTTTTCCATCCAACAAAGTCTTGAAAAAGAAAAAATACTTTGCTTCCTATATTTGGAGCAGAATTTACTACGTAATCTTTTTAGTCCCTTCCAGTTCCAGATTTTATATATTACTGAGGCAAAAAAACCCTAAAAAGTGCCAGGCACCATGGGAAAATCTTAAGTCCACATAACAGTAACTTCATTAATGAACTTTAGAAGACAGAAGCCAGCAAACGTTTTATTACAGAGAGAAAGGATATAAGGAACTGCTTACTAGTGCACTGAAAAATACTGAAACATTTGAACACAAAACTCACATCTAAGATATTTGCCAGTTTCCACACTCCATGGGATAGTTTGTGATCTCAGAACAAAGACTAGGACAGAAAGTAAAACAGGAGCTCCCCAAAAGAGGTAGTATGGCTTCAAGTAATATAAATCCTTTTCTAATATATCAAACATTAATCAGAATGTGTGATGACTCCTGACAGTATATTTCTAAACAATATTTTCTGAAACAACAGGTATTAATGCTTTATCTCATAATCTATATTACACAGAGACAATGGAGCCTTTTAGATCTTAATTTTTCCTTTATCTTATCAGTAAGTAAATACAGGTATTCAGTTCAACATAACTCTTTCCTTGAAACACGAAACTGCTTAGAAAAAAAGTATAAGAACAAAATTGAGAAAATTAAAATATTTGGAATTCTTGGTATTATCTCTGGTTAAAAAAAAAGTAACTGAACATTAAGAAGCTATATACAATATCCTACAAATCTTGACTTAAAATTCATTAATTAATGGTTTCTTTTTTGTTTTAGAATGATTTTTTTCTTGATGTAAGAATATTTATCCACATTCACAGCTTTTTTTGCAATCAATCTGTGCAATCGTGAGCCATCCTTATGGCTCACGGACACTGTAATGCATACTCTAAACTGCTTAGTCACGGTCTTAGAATAGGATTCAGTCAATCATTAGTATACCTTTACCAATTCCTAGTTTTATAGAAGGAAATCTATGAAGGAAAAGTTAGTTATTAAATTAACCTTGAACTTTTACTGTCACTCAATACTGTTTTTTTTTTTTTTTAACAGACATCAGTCAAAATACCAACATGACTGAAAACTACTTGTGTGTAGTTTTAGATTAGAATTCCTGGGCCATGTAGCGTGCATCTCTCCACCTGGTTCTCCTTCTCCCACAGGGAGTAGACCATGCTGGCGCACAGATGTAGGCCAAGGATAATAACTTAAGTGTCAAGGGTTTGGAAAAGTATAGAAAAGTGCATAACTTGAAAAAATCCAGGCACATGTATCACAGCATACTTAAAAGAAAAACTATGCCAACTGAATGAAAGAAAAATCACTTCCCTTCTCACCAAACATCAGTCAGCTCCCCATGGACAAAGAGGTCTTGCTTGCAACCACTGAATTACACCCTGCCTCAGACTTGGGCTACTGTTCGATTTTTTTTAGCCTAGACAGCACTGTGTCCCAGTAAAGGTATAGTTTGCCTGGGCTCTAGCTTCACATTGGGATATCTTTCCAGTCACAATATGATGAGCCCGTGCTACAGTGACTAAAGGGTTGGTCTCCTCTTAGGTATCAATGACACCACTTTGGACGCCTGTGATACTGCCAGAGGGGAAAGCTGGTGGGTGAGAGGGGTACCTGCCTGGTAAAGCTAGTTACAGTGAGGTTTGAAGTGGTGTGTCTGACACGTCTGGGGGTATAGTATGAGGAGCTTCTATATGTAGTATATAGAAAGAGCTATGAGACTGAGGAGACCCACTTGGATCTGCATGGATGATTAAGCTGTTAGGATGGAAGCATGCAAATGACATCAATCATGTCATGTCGACACAATTACTTAGAGTATAAAGCACTAATTTTACGGTAGTTTTATGCTTATGGAGCACTTAGAGAAATGGGCCCCTATTTTGTAGAAGGCATTTTCTGGGTTTATCAAAAGAATAAAAATGATTGCAAGTACAATCTTCTTCCTGATCAGTTATGAATTGCACACATACTCATTTTTTAACATAATTTCAGAATTTTTTTATCTTCCATTCAAGAAAAAAATCTTCTTAAAAAGAGCACCTAAGCGGCACAGATAACAGAAACATCTAAAATTATACAAAATCAGTACAGGAGATTTCTAAAGACTTAAGATACGCTCAAATCAATTTCAGTAAGAGTGAGACCTAGTTGTATGACTAAAATTACACTTTTTAGACTGATTTACTTCCTAGGGATAAATTAAGCTGAAATACGCAGAATGATGAAAAATCCTTTTCTATTTCAACAGCTTCTAATACCTCTAAGTACAATATACTATTAAAATCTGTAGACATTGATGGAGTTACCAGAATGGTTCTATTATTTTTTCTTCCTTTGTAAGAGGCTTTTGGACAGTAGTTTTAGAAAATGACTGTTTTGTCCTAAGAGAATTTCAGTAAGAGTTATACAGTTTTCCGGTTTATTTCTTCTCTTGCTTAAATTGAAGATGTAGCCGTTTGCTCTGGCATATGCTAATGGCATTTGAGTTCTAAATGTTATCTCACCCATCAGAATTAATAGCATAGGAGATATGAACACTGATTCTTTATTACATCACATTTTTAATTACATTCAGAAAAGACCAAATGTCTTTTTTGGCAAAAGATACGAATGGAGGTAACAACAAATCAAAGCAGCCGAACATTTGTTTAGTAGGCTGAGAGTCTGGAGATTTTATCAGAGTAACTGGTAGTTACGACCAGACTCTATTTTCTAGCATGCATTACATGAAATAGGCATGGCTATTTCCCCTTGGATACAGGCCTTGCTAAACATATCTACAGGTTTTGTACAAAAATCATTGTGCTGATGTTGGCTGCACATTTTGAACCTAAAAATTATTAATCGCTGGAGTTTCACTGACTGTAGCACACCTGGTAAGTGTAAATTAGCTGTAAGTGCACCAAGCACACAGGATACTGACAATCAGTGCAGCCCACAGAACAGAACTGAGGGACAGAATGGCATTGAATGCATCCACCTCACATGTCTATGTAACAGTGTTCTTGTGGGTATAGTAATCCTCTTGACAGTATTTCTGGGCTGGAGTATTTTTCACATGTATTGTGAGAGAGCTGCTGATGGTGTATTTTCAAAGGTAGATCCTGCTTCTATGAGATGAAACCTGATTGGTCACACTTTGGTGTCTTTCCTGTAAACTGACTTCTCACTTCTGTTGGATTTTTTTAGCTACTATACTATTCCAACTGATGATTATAAATACTGCTCTATGAATAAATAATTATAAAACATGGTTGAAGTGACAGAAGATTAGAGAAATGGCTCTCTAAATAAATTGCACAATATGTGAATGCAAAATCTATCATAAAAAAGAATTAACGCTTCCAGCCTATGTCTCAAAAATAGAGTTATTAAACTGACAATTATTAAAACATCGCAATCCTTACTATCTGGCAAGTTCAAAAAATTGTTTCAGATATTTGTGATAACTCTTTCTCTGTGTTGGGCCACTTCTAGAGTGTACCACAAATCTTAGTTCTCAAAACTTTTTGATTCTCTCTTTCTGCTTTCATCTTGGCTTTCAGTGATTCTGATTTACATCTCACCTCTTCAATGCCTGCAAAGATTTCTGCCTGTGCATCTAAGCTTATTGGTATTTATCTCACTGACGAACAATTAAAGACAGTGAAGGCAGAAATACCTTCTTTTCAGACTATAAGTCTTAAGCATAGATATTTGATTATATCTCTCCTTGATTCCCATTCCAATTACTCTTTTTTTATTATTTTTTGCCATTTTATTATCTTCACCATGCTTACTTTGAACTCTCTCCTTCTCCTTCCAGGTTTCCTATATTAGAAAATCTGTTCATGGTCAGTTAAGCAATAACATCCAGCCGCAAATCTATATTAATTTATATCAATATATCTGCACTAATAACCTCTTATTCCAGAGGAATAAGAGCCTACCGCCTCTCCTCCAGGAGCCTACTGAACCTGTGACATTCTACACTTCAGCACAATTGGAATTCTATATACTGCCTATTTATAAATAAAAACTTAACCTTACTGTTGCACCTTCAAATAGCTCTAACTTCTTCATTCCAAGAATCAGAACTAATCTTGCTGTAGTGAACTTGAACTGGTTTTCAGCATTTCAGTCACCTAAGTCACCATGGTTGCCCCTATCCCAGCATCAATACTTCACCTTTTAGTCCTAGTTTCTCTAACACTTTTTCCAAACATCATATTACACCCATTTTTTTTCCTTTTACACCATATTAACCTTTTCTCCACTGTTTATCTGTAAAGTATTTTTAAAATGTTCTATAAGTCTACAATATTTCCATGTCTGAGTCTATAATTCTTCACAACGGATATTCACACAGCTATACACAAAGACGTAATACTAATAGAATTCTATAATTCAATATATTAAAATTAGCAATTACCATGTAAAACTCACCTGAATGTTTGCTCTTGCTTTACTTGCCTGGCTTGACATACTTGCTCTGGCTGCATTAAGTAACTTGTGGATTCCAGCAAAATGACCCTGGAGTATGGCAAGTACACAGAATCACCACATTTTTAACTTGTAGAATGAAGACAAAACTCAGTTTATTCTAACTTTTAGATGAAGGCTTGGTAAAGAAGCTTATTATTTTCAAATGGGGATGCTTTAAAAGAATTCTAAAAAAAGATTTTAACACTTTTTTTAGAATCTATTTATGAAATAATTTGTTAATTCTTCTTTCTTTAATAACGTAAAATAAATAGCACAATTCAAACCATGTGATTTTTAAAGCTCATGTAAGCATACAAAATCGTGAAATGCTAATTCAAGGGTTATTGCAAAATATCATATACTACTACCTCATCAATACCATAGGCTGATTTGTAATCACAGAGATGGTCTACAGCTATGTCATGACATGCAGACCAATTTTCAATTTTCTTTTCAAAAAATTAAAAAAACCCAAAACAACAATAACAAAACAAAACAGAAAAACAACGCCCATTTCAATATTAAGACAAATCATATACATATTTTATTTGGGAATAATTTTCTGAAATATAATTTATACTATGATCTGTATTAAATTAAATTATTAAATAGTTGAGTCATTTACATTTGAAGAAAAGAGCGGAGATAATTTTATTTTGCTTTTGTAAACAATGAATCTATTAAGATAGAGCAAATTGTGATTTCCCTGACAAACCACAAGGAACTGCTTCACTTCAGTTTTTCCTAGAAGATTCTGATCTTCTTTCCTTTTATGTACATTACACCGTGCACACATTCTATCCATTCTAGGTATTGAATAATCCATTGACCTACTGCTAGTCATCAGTCAAGAATTAGTTTTAGGTATCATTGTAAAATTTGTGTTACATGGCACCAGCACACATAATTCATTCATTTTAAACCAGACTTCTGCATTTTCTCTGCACTCACAGGCAGTAAAAACAGAAAGAAGATTACAGAGTGCATAGTAAAAATACAGAAGCCAGTCAACTAGCTTAGCACTAGCTGTGGATCTGAATTCAGACTTTTCAATAGTTATGAACATTTACATCAGCATTAGTTGATTCTTTGCCCAAGCATTTAATCTAGCATTTAAAAAACTAATAATAACAAACGTTACTTACTATAGTATCTTACATTCTAGAAATACAAACAGCTGCAGTACTTCACAAAGAAATGTAATGGATAATTTTACAAGTATTAAACAATTTTTTTTTAATGAAGTACAAACATTGAGTAATCTTCAAGATATCTATTTATTAAGTATTAAAAGCTAGGAATTGTAAAAAACAGAAAACATTATTTAGTTGATAGAACGGGTAACAGCTAACAAACAGCCAAATGCTAGTAAAGGACTAGTTTAGGGTGCAGAATTTACAGCTTTTGGAACTATGTGACATTTGCTATATATTTGACATGAGGTCAAAGAGGTACTCATATTTTTAATCTGTCCTTTTCTTAAATTCTACTACATTATACACCTAGTTTTAAGATTTGTAGCCCAACTTCCTGTAAAAGAGATACTTCCTTGGTAACACAAGTGCATTTCCTAGTTTTATTTGCAGCTAAGTAATGCACCCTCTGTTGGAACACTAGATGGTTCAAAATACTGGAAACATGATCCAAAGAACTTTTATTTTAGATTGCTAGCTCAAATGTTGCCCAAATTGATAATTACTTCAAGGAGTTGTCAAGTAGCTTTGGAGTGATATATATATAAAATTAAATTACTTCATCACCTTTAATCTATTCTTTCCAAGAGAGTTATCTACAGAACTGAGTACAGGCAGTTTCACTGATCACTTCAAGGACTTTAAAAAGAAGACAGAAGCTAAACAAATTAATCTGATTCCCACATAGGAAGCTTATGCCAGAGCACATTGCTGGAGCAGTGAAAACAATCCTGTTACAGGTGTCTATACCACATCTCTTAAGTGGATGAAAGAGAAATTTAATTTGCAGCCTATGCAACGTGTTTATTAAATGGATCAGTAAAAAAAGCTAAAAAAGTTATGGAAAATGGTTCTTGTAAATAAAAGAATGACATGAACCGGTCTTTGGCTCTATAGACTAAATACAAAATGTGGAGTTAGATCACATAAACAGATTTTAAAGGGGCACAGCACTCTCTTTTGTATTAAGGAAAGCAACATTTATAACTCCACAGTTGTTAAATCTATGCTGAATACAAATGAAAAATTACATTAATTGATAGTGATGTGAGCCCCAAGGCAAAAGCATGGGTTTTTACTTTTCCATGCTTAATAATTTAAACAGCAGGATAAAGCAGATTGGGGAAAAAATAACCAACTATTAATTAACATGGTTTGTTTCTCTTTGGAATTCTGCTGGATCTCAGCCAAACACAAAAAAACAAGCAAAGTTCATGAACTCCATTTGATTAAAACTCTAGCTTTATTGCTTACACTGAGATGGATTTCAATTAAGGCTTATTTATCTTCTTTATTCATTATGATCGCTTCCACTCCATAGCGCTTGTAACAATTTTGATAATGTAAATCCCTATAATTTAAACTTAAGGTTTCACATTTTTAAGGAGAAGAAAATTACGGAAAAGAGTTGATAAAACAGCATGATCATTATAGATTTGTCTAACGGTAGCACCGTCTACCTGAATATGCAATCATTTCCGAAGGGATTAGTAACATTTAGGATAACTTTCTTCAGCTCATAACATGGCGATTTGCATTTTAATATATCCTGAAAAGGAGCAAAAATTTATACCAATACAAAAAAGATGCATTCATGTATAAACATAAAGAAAAAGGAAAATATTACAAAGAAAAATAGAACCATGTATTTGACCACTGGTGACTACAAAATTAACATAATTTAAATGCTAGGCTTCATTGCCAGCAAAGAACAGTTAAAGCTTATTTCTTTTTAAACATGCATTAAACTTCACCGTACTTGAAATGCTCTTCAAAATGATAGTACAGGGCCAAGAATCAAGCTATCTTTTTGTCACCTTATCTTTCCATGTCCTCTAGTATATTCTCTTGCCCCAACCTTCCTTTCTAACATCAGTGGCTATTGCTATGGTATAAAAAGAGTCATGAAAAAAAAAAGGAGAATCACATAAACACCATCTAAGTTGAGAAGAGGATCTATCCATATCTGGTCAATGAATGTTTGATAACAAATGCTGGAACACATGCCTATCTCTGCTCTGACTATTTCTGGGATATATCTTAAATCTAGACTGTCTAAAGTTAAGAAGCACAAATAAATACAGCAACATCTAACAACAGTCTGCTGTCCATCTACATCTGACAATTGAAATCGCCAGGCTGAAGGAGCATATCAACACCTCCACAATGGAATTTCCAAAAGCATTCATATGCTGAAAGGGCTCCAGATTTATTTTTAGAGCAATCAGTGGAAAAATTTAAAATTCACTCGGGATCTAAACATGATTTATATCCTTAGGCATCTTAGATATTCCTTTAGGCTCTTCTCTGCATGTACCTAGGCTAATTTGGAAACCTGAAAATTCATAGGTCAAAGGCTAATGCTGATGGTAACTCACATTTTTATTCTTACCTCAGTTCACTTCTGTTTGATACAATATACAGATGAACAATATTTTTGTAACAATATTAATCATACACACAAACTTACAGTAGGTTCAATATGTTTGACTTCAGATTTCAGAGAGAATGTCAGTGTGGCACCATCTATTCCACCCACACTCTTTGAGATCAGCAGCAACACTGCTTCAGCAGGGTGCAGAAAACGACTAGTGAATTCCACATTTATACTTGCTTGTCTCCTAGGTAAAATAATAATAATAAAAATAATAATAATAACAACAACAATAATAACAATAGTTTAAATAGTTAGATACAAAATTGTGACTCAGGAGCACGTTTTGAAGTCTTTGTAAGGGAAGGCGGCTAGAAAAGAAAGTAATTTGTTTCTTCTGAAATACTTTGTTGTAGTTCAATCTTCTATCTAAGAGTACCTAAAACATTCTAATAAAAGAACAATATAGATAGAAAAAGAACAATAGTCCTTATTGCTTTTTATGACCTCGGCATGTAGCTTAATTTTTGTTCACACACACACACCAGCACAGGAAGTTTTCTTACCTTATAGTATTACCTTAAGTTAACAACTGATTTATTTTATGCTTCCCTATTTGAATAGGTTTTTGTGAATTAAACAGTCAGACATCCTGTTATGCACGTTGTGAGGCAGATCTAGATGTTCTTAATCAAATCCTCATTGAAGATTGAAAGAGAAATGAGTAAAAAAAACCCTTCAGAATAATTAGTAAAGCTGAGTAATCAAGAGGTGGAAAAAACAAAGTTCTGTCACACAAGCAACAGCTGAAGTCTCTGATGGAAAACTGGAGAAGGAGAGACCACATGGAATGAGAGCTTAGACTAAGTAAGAGTTAAGTTTAGACTTGATTTGTATTAGTCCTGCAACTAAGCAATATCAGTAACAAAAGTTTAGTGGCTGAAGCTTGTGCTTTCAAGCTCTCAAAATCACTATCTGATTTTGAGATTAATGTCTTAAGATGGCATGAAGGTCAGAAAAATCATAGCGTGTAGGATTGTTCGAAAAGCAAGAGAACTGTAGAATCTAAATGTATTCTGCCTTTCTACACGTACAACCAGAGCAGAGAGCTTTCACTAAACAGTGAAAGACGTATATTTTCAGAGTTGCAAGTAGAATATCTCAAAATACATACCAAAAAGTCAGCTGAATGGTTTATACTTTCATTGCAATGTCATTCTATGTAGTTAAAGAAATTTTAAGATTCAACCCCCAACAAACTATATGAAAGAGATGGCAGAAAGAAAATAACCCATAGTAAAATCTTGACATTTCTTAATATACTTAAGATGATAATACTTCAAAGGAATTCTTAAAATATAGGAAAAGGTTGTATTTATAAACTGCAGATTTGTTAGTCGCCTTTCTGGAAGAGTTAGCAGATACTAAAGTCAAAAGGCTTTCTCCCCAACTCAAATCAGCCTTCCCCATTAAAGTATTAATAGGAACTGTGCAGCCTGACAGAAGAGAACTAAATAGAGGGCAGAGGAAAATTATGTGTGGTTTATTTGTCTTCTGCAAACTGGCAATTCTAAGGCAGAGACAATCAATCAACATTCATATGTGAAATATGCCTATTATGTATCGTATGTATATATACTTACAAAAGTAAGTGGTAAAGTAGAGAACTTGTAATAGCAATCAGCATAACATGTCTTCAATGGAATCATGCTAATTTACATTTGGTTCACAACTTTCATAAAAATAGCTACATTTTAAAGTGAACTCAATGCACACATCTCTTCATGTAAGCTGAGCAATCATAATGATCGCAGAAATTCTACAAACTTATTTTGATGGGCATAGTGGCAGGATTTGTCCCTGGATGACAGCTGATGTCAAGGAAATTTTCTGGGAGGTCCTTTACCTCATTCTTCTGATGGACCAGGGGAAAAAAAAAAATTATATATTTTTATATATGTATATAACATTCTTACCTAAAACTTGGGACCTAAGAATTGAATGGTGATAAATAGAACACCAATATCTTTAAAAAATTGGGGAAGATCAGGAGAATAACAGACCTTTAAGCTTCAAATCTATACCATGCCATGTAGTAGAAACAACTATAAAGAAGAAAGCAATAGGATAAGTATGAATGATATGTACAATAAACAAGATCTACATAAATGAGATCTAACTGGCAGGAGTCAAGCACCTGTAAACTGTAGTCCTGCCTTAGAAACCTATGAGAGTTCATTAAAGGAGTCCAACAAGAGCATGATCAAGGGTGATTTAATTCTTCTATTTCTAACAAAGTCTCTTTCTATAGACTTAAGAGGAGGCAAGCAGACAGGAAAGACGCAAGGAAAGAAGGAAGGAAACATAACGTAGGAACTAATATTTCTTAGTATGTAGGAAGGTCTTTAATGGAGTCCTCAAGGGTCTGTGACAACTGGAAAGTAAGGAAGTTTACTGATATTCTGAGTTGCTCCAGGTTTTAAGGACAAAGATTGACAGTTCAAAGATTGCAGGACCTTATGAGACAACAAAATGATGGGGAAATTATGCATACATAGATGTAAAGAGATGCACACAGTTCTGTGTTTACACAAAATTATGGCCTACAAGCCATTATAACTCACCATTGAGAACTTGGGATTTGTGACAGATAGTTTCATCAAAACATCAACACACCATTAGGCCACCAGATCCCATCCAAAGGGCTGAAACCTGAATTACTGTTTGCACCTCTTTACCTCAAAAAGAATATAGCGTAATTGAAAAAAGCTCACCAAACTGCAGAAAGGATGACTATAGGTAACAGAATTAATACAGCATGATCTCTGGGCTTAACACCTAAGATAAAGGAGCATGATATTGCCCAGAGTTCTTCCTAATGCCATAAGTCTCAGGATCTCAGCTCTGAGAATCGATGATGAAGTTCTGGAAGTTCTGAAAACCTGGCTCTTACAGCTTTCATGTTCCTGCTGCATCACCATTTTTCACACTGAAGAGTTGCTAAACCCCCCAAGTCTGAGGTTCCTAAGTCTCCCTGCCATTCAAAATGTCCTGGAAAACACATCCTGGGACTGCAGACTCTCAGAAAAGTACTGTCTGAGACATCCACTCCCAAAGACACTTTAAGGAACAAGTTTTAAGGAGTCTACTTTGCTCTTATCACAAATGGGAATGACAGGGAAATGGAGCGTATGGAACATTCTGCCTGATCTTTGCCCTCTGGTTCACGCAATAGCAGAGCAATCTGATTTGCTTTGTGACCTGTTGCCTTCTGTGGCAAAGCCAGCATCAGAAAAAACACTAAGTTGCTTAGGTTTTTTTCCCTATTCATCTGTGTTGCAGTCAAATTTAAAGTGAGGGAAAATTCAGCTCATGGAATTGTTGTATAATCTTGTTCATTCTCCTATTGTTAATAACTATCTCTGTCCACACCCAGTCCAGTTGATATACTGTAGGGGTCAAAGATTCTTAATTTCTTTATCAGCTCAGCATGTACCACCTTTCAAAAAAGCAAGCAATCAAATTCTCTCTCTTTTATTTGTTATACTTTGGTGTAGGAAAAAGAAAGACAAAACGTTGTTTGGAGGGATCAAATTTGCCGAGTTTAAGGCCAACGGAAATCATTAGATAACAGAATCCAAAGTAGGCCATTACATGCAATCCAATCATCCCTCAGTTGTTCCCAATAACTACCATTTGGTAGAAGAATTTTTCTGAGAAAGCACCCCATATTATCTGAAGCAGAAGGCTGGATTAAGTAGCTTTCTGGGGTCACTTTCTGCATTATTTTCAGTGTTCTGTGATTTGCAAAACCACTACAGTTAAAGAATTTGTCATTCAGATAGAGTTTCTTTCCCTCAATAGCTAATCACCTTCACTACTTCCAGGTTAGATTTTTACAACTCCAGCTTCAAACTGTTGATCTTATAAAAATTTTTGTTCTATATTGTTTGCAGGTAAACAGGTCCCTTTGCCAGGTAGGTAGTTTTAAATATTGATCAAGTCATCTTCACAATTTCTCTCATTAGGATACTCAGACTGAGTAAGTTAGAGGCATGTCTACACCATATAAGAGATCTTAGAGACCTTTATGCTATTGCTGTTGTGAAATGCAAGTCAATATGGCACAGTGTGGTGCCCTGGAGAGTGGGAGTCTCAGATCAAAGATTAATTACATTATAAGCAAGATCTGACCCTTAGCTACACTGAGAATGTTCTGATGCATCCCAAAAGCCAGAGCAAAACAAGTGTTCAGAAGATTTCCCTGATATTCAGCTGTTTAGGATTAAAGCCAGTTTCATCTCAGCCAATTGATATAAAATATTCATTCTTGGCAGATACTGGGTGTAGGCAGCAAGGTAGCAGAGGGCTGTAAGCGCAGACTCTGTGAGAAAAGACCAGGAGCTTCCCTGTGCAGGACGCAGACAGTTCCAGCTGGCTCCATAATGGACTCACCACAAGACATGGGTGAGCCCATCAGCCAAGCTGGTAGCACCTCTGTGAAAACATATTTAAGAAAGGCAAAAACATCAGAAAGGCAGAGGAACGAGAGTGAGAAGCAGCAGTGGGTCAGAGAAGGAGAGGAAGAAGCAGTGCTCCAGCTGACGGGGCAGATATTTCCCTGTAGCATGTGGAGAGGACCACACCAGAGCAGATACCCACACTGCAGTCTATGGAGGGCCCTATGCCAGAGCAGCTGGATATTTCCCTAAGGAATTGTGATCCGTAGTTAGCCCATGCTGGAGCAATTTTTTTCCTGATGGACTGCAGCCCATGGAGCAGGAGAAAAGCATGAGGATGAAGGAGAAGCAGAGAGGAACTGTTATGAAGTGACTGCAGCCACCTGCTCCCCATTACCCCCTGTGGCATTCAGGGTGGCAGGGGGAGAAGGTAGAGGACTCAGGAACAAAGGACTTAAGCTGAGTCTGGGAGAAGAGAGTGGGGAAGAGATGAGGTGATGTTTTAACTTTTATCGTTCTTTCTCACTACAAAAGTCTATTTTAATTGAAAAGTAATTAAACCAGTTTCCCCTAAGTTGAGCCTGTTTTCCCTGTGATGGCACTAGTAAGCAGTCTCCCTGTGTTTATCTCAATCCACAAACCTTTTTAGCAATTGTTTCTCTCCTGTCCTGTGGAAGAGAGGGAGTGAGAAAGTGTCTGGGTGGGTGTCTGGCAGCGAGCAGAGTTTAACCCACCACAGCCATTTGTGAATTTCTCCAGCTAGTAGTGGACCACAGTGTACACTGTCATGCTTCTTTGAAAACACAGACAGACATATATTACATATTTCTGTCACTTCATCATTATTAGTTGAAAAGAGCTGGCATCTCTACCAAATGCTGCATCAATGCTTCCTAATAGATTCAAGTAACTCCTCTTCATTACCCTTTGCCTCTCTGCTCAAAATTTTCGCCCATCTCCTTAGCTTATCAGTTTCCTGCAGTTCATCTCTCCTGTAAAGTAAACACAGTTCTTTCAGACTGGGCCTTCATCTAAAGAATCCTCTACACCAAGTGTGCTCACCCAGCAGGTCCAACAGGATTAGTAAGTCACACTTATTCCTCATTAGTGATAATACTGACCCACAGTCATCTTAAATCCAATTATAGTTAATTCTAAATATAGGAATATATATGTTTGGCAGATAACTAGAGACAAGTCTCTGTGCATGACATGTCTGTCTTAAAGTCTTCCAGCTCTCCAGCCAGAAGACTGACAAGTTTGTTTCTTTAGCCTCCCTATCAAGGCTCCGGTTCATCTTTTCAGCTGTAATTACCTGAACTCTCATAAGTGAAAGTTCTCTGAACTGCTAGTAATTCCCTTGACCTTTTACCCTGAAACTGTGTCGAAGCAAGATTTATAACTTGACTGCTGCCCTGCAACAGGCTTTCACAAGGCAACGGCTGCTACTTTTGACTGCTTCTTGTTTATTATGTTATCTAAAGTACCTGTTGTTTCAGAGGAAAAAAAGCTGGCGAGTATCAAGCTAGCTTGCAGGGAAAGAGGGACTAGTGGTGAAGGCCAATCCATATTTATATACAATATTCATAAATTCATAAGGTACAGTTTCAATGCAGGGGAACAAGGATGCAGAGATATCTGATCATGTTGTCTGAAGCGTTACAGATACTCAGTCAGGTTTTTAATCTCTACTTCCTGTTTTTAAAGTAAAACTCCTGAACTCCTTTTCTCTGATAGAGAAAGTAGGCTTTCCTAATTTTTAGTGATTTTTTTTTTAACACATTGATTCATCTTCCTCCAATCCCATATTTATGGATTATTTACTTCTAAAAGTAGAACAAATAACTTCAATGTGAAATGCCTCTTTCTAGCTATTTTAACATCTTACATTTCTAAACAGGTTCTAGTCAGTGATGCCAACATTCCCATAAAAAAAATAACTCCATTAAGTTTTAATAATACGCTCATATGAAATTTCTTACTGAATACACTGAAAATTCTCCCTCACTTTTCATTTAGGCCATAAATATTTTTCTTTTTTTGTAGAAGTCTTTTACAAGCCCACTTCATTTCTGAGTGCCTCTCAAGACTCACTCTTCCCAAAGAAAACAGAACATTCTCTCCTACAAATCCTCTACCATTTTTCTTGACCTTACATAACCAAATATAAAGAAGTACTAATAGAAATAAGCCTACACATCAATTAAACAAAGGTTCTTCTTTATTATTCACATTACTATCGCTTCCAAACCCACCTATAATATTATCATCTAATATACAGCACCTACAAGACTCCCACCCACCACACTGATGCTTGGAGTTCTGAAACACTTCCATCAGAATATTAAGAAAGCTATTAAATTACAAAGAACCTATTTTTCATTTAGTGGCCAAGATTACAAGTAAGGTTACATTATGATAAACTCTGCAGAGGTCACCAGTGGATGACTGGCATTTCCACAAGCTTTTATTTCTATGTATGTTTTCAAATGTTTGTTTCTATATACAATGCCAAGCAGCTCAATGACAAAGTTCTACACATTTACTTGTGCATTGTTTTTTAGGGTTTTTTTTAAAGGTGAAGTGAAAAACAGCCACAGTATTGACCTTTCAGAGAAGCACATGATATTTTCAAGGATTACATTTTTATGTTAATTCTTATTTGAAGTAATTGCAAAGAAAATGGAATCAAATCAGCCTCACAGCTCACCGAAAACATAGCGTTACTTGTTTTTCCTTTTGCATATATTTACAATAGGCATGTCATTTAATACTGAAATGTTGATCAACCTTAAAGAGCACTATGTTTATGTTGAGTTCTTGAATTTGGCAATATGTATTTGAAATTTTTCTTCTTCTTCACAGGTTATTTTCATACAAATGTTGACCTTTGTTTTCCATTTTACAATCTCTAGTCCATTTTATCTACAAAGGTAAGTAACTTAAGTACACTTACAGCCTAAAATCTTAACTGACAGCCAGAGTCACTGCTACGTCCCTCTTGTCTTCGATAGCTAAACAGAGATTAGTGAAATTCCTGTATCTAGTCATAAAGCCACATAGCACGGAAATAGCAAAATGTACTTAGTGAACAAAAAGAAAAAGATGGAGACATATCATGAGTACTTCTGCTACCAAAAATTTTAAATTTTAACAACCTAATGTTTTCCCAAAATTAAGTCTCTCCCAGAGCCTTAGATAACTTTCAGGAATGTAAGACAGAGAAATATGTACATTGCAGCTGCAACAGTTTCCCGCTTGGTGTGGAGGAACAATGGGGGCAAAAAGAAGCAACTATCCCAGTGAACCAAGTTTAAAGGAGATATTTCAACTTTAATTGGTCAAAAAAAATTAACATTTAAGAACAACAGACACAGATGACACCTCTAATGATCTGAAGACGTGTATTCTGGTCTCAAAGCTCTATTGAGCTAAACTGCAAGTGTCCCATTGATAAATTAGTCTGGATCTATTCTAGGTTAAGGAGAAAAAGTCTGATCTTTATACTGACTAATTTTGCCCTGTTTGTAGTTGAACATATTTCTAGTGTTCCACCACTATTAAATCAGTAGATTTATATTTCCATACTGTTAGATTTTTTAATAATACTAAAAAAATACTATTACTTACTTAGGGGCAATGGTGACAGTGTTTCCTTTAGGTAATGAGAAATCATCAGCATCTCTTCCTACAAGAGTAGCATTGTACACCAAAGTCTTAACGCTTGGGTTTTTCAGACGCACCTATAACAACAACAATAAAATCAGCCTATTTTCACTGAATTTTTAGAGCATAAAAGATACATTCTGCAGCTAAATTCCAAAATACAAAATAATGATATCACAAAATAAGTACTTCAAACAACTAGGCAGATCATTTTTCTTCCTAAAGAGCATAGACTTCCCACAGACTGGCCAACCTCAATTTTTCAGAGTACTCTCTTTGCAGTTTACACTGCACTCCTATGCCTATTAATCTCTTATTTCTCTCTATCTTTGATCTGAGATTTGTCAGATTTGTAGGTTTTTTTCTGTGTTCACAAGCATAGGGAAAAAACAGCAGCAGAAGTCAGGATCCTAAGCCTGAAGAGAAAAAATTAAGATACATTCTTCCATCTTCTTTATTTAGTAACCAAATGATATGAAAGGCATTCATTCTGTATTGTAGTATGTACATAACAAACACATACATACAGACAGTGTTTTAACCTTGTACTGCTACAAATCTAAACTCAATGGTATCTGTACCTGTTTAACAACAGTTGCATGGAGAGCACCTGTAAATTCTATAGTCTTCTTGGGTAGATAGTGAGGAAGAGCTTCATATAGGTAGACACACAGAATAAGCATCATGACTGGGTTTGGATCACAGATGTCAGTGGCCTAATATTGGGAAAAAAAAAAAAAAAAAAAAATTAACCAGCTATTCAGTTAAAATTTTGCCTATATAGTTTAGAGATATGAAGGTGTAGAACAAAAAAGTTTAAGGTAATTCTTATTATACAAACATTTTCAACCTAACTTCTAGTAACTGAATTAGGCCCATAACTAAGATGAATACGAATCCTGTCAGGGTACAAAAAAACCCTAATTCTTGAAGAACACTGACGTGCTCTGGTAATAAACCTAACCTAAAAATTAAAACCACCTTTTTTCCCCATAGTTCAGGAGAAACAGATGTTCATTTTATTATAAATGAAGCATAATAGAAAAAGCAAGTAAAATTCACTGACTGGAAAAACATATGTCTTTATTATCTTTAAAAAAAAAAAATCCTTTAAAATCTTTCAGTTTACTATGCAAAATACCATCCCAAATACTCCTAGATAGAGTTTTGCAACCGTTTATGAAGACATTGTTACCATCCAAAGTAACAACAGGAAATCATGACTATATATCTATTTTTATTGCAGATGCCAAATTGCTTTACAAAAGGTAGTAAGTATTACTGCATCCTAAATATTTGATTTACAGAAATTAATTTAAATGGCAACTGCAAAACATATCAAAGCTTTAGTTCTCAGCAATTCTGGTAAGTCACTAAGAAGAGAGAGGTAGAAACTCCTCCATTAAATATATTAACTTTTCAGAGGTCTAATCAAATAATAAAGAGACCTAATGATGGAGTAAATAGATAAAGACAGGCAGGAAAGATCCAGCTACAGATTTAAACAAATAAGAATCTGTACTTCCTAAATCAAGATAACTAAATTAAGAATTTAAAACTTTGTGCATATTAACTTATGTTATTACAATAAAGTTGTCTATAATATACTAAATAAACTTTTACAACTGCAGTTAATTTCTCTGCTGAATTAAATATCGTCATACTGAAAAAACACACACTTGGGAGTAGATTTAAGCAGCAAAACACTGCATTGATATATCATCCCATTAAAAGGTGCTCTTTTCATTCAAGACACTTTCTTTGGATCCGGTACATACCTGAGAGTCATTCAACATAGCAATATTTTGAAAAAGGCCCTCCTTTGCCTATGCCTCGAAAGTGACTACCATTCTATATCCTCTCACCTCACAGGAAAAACTTTGCCCAGTTCTCAAGCAAAAAAAACTGGTCTATTGTGCTGTTGCTGATTGCCACTGTCAACTTACGTCAGCAGCTTGGATGAGCTGCACATAACTACATGTAACCTTATCTAGAATCAAGCTTCCTTCTTCACATGGTTTCACCAGATCATGAATTTGCAGCTGTAAACCACTCAAAGTATAGACAGAGCACATTTTTATTCATTTTAATATTGACTTGTACATTACTTAGAAACATTGTATATACATAAAGCAAACGTCTTTTAGATCTGCAAGTTCATGTGACAGAGCAAGAAAACAGGTACAAGACACTTTTAAATCCCAAAACTTTATGTTATGAAACAGCTATACTACTTTTTTTTTTATACTTGCTAGGGACTTGACAACGTATAGAGGATACTTCATACTCAAATACATTGACAATAAGGAAATATCTTAAATGTCATGTCTTTTTTTATCTGGAAGAGGGATGAAGAGCAATACATAATCAGCTTTATTAGAACACCAGTTTTACTTACACTTGTTTTATTTAGAACACCAGTTTTATTTAGAAACAAGTACGCTACAGGGGACCTGAATCTCCCTGTCTCATAAGTGCCTACACAGCAAGCATATCTGTAGAATAAAAGGTCTATAAAAACATCTGTAGCTTGTAGGCAAAAAGGAAAATCAAGAGTTGCATGAAATTAACAGTGCGATCTCGATGTTCACTATCATTCTTCCTCCAGGAACTACTGCAAGTAATAAAACCTCCCACACACAATGTTAGCCCACATTGTGTGTCAGGACATCACAGCTGATAGCAGCATACAGATCTCTCCAGATGAACAACAGTCATACCAATGACTGCTGCATAAGTATAACTTCCACATGTAAAAAAAATTTCTCTCTTGCATCACAAGTACAAATATATTTGCTGATTCAAGACTAGTAATCTACTGGTAAATACAGTGTTCAACTTCCTTCAAAACAAAAAAGCTTTTCTGCACGTACATACTTCCCTCAAGCAGAGCTTTATAAGGAAGGTCTTGTAACAACCTGAAAATCATCAAGCCTGCAACATATTAGATATAAAGCAAAGACTGGTTGTAGAAGAGAGTACAGTAATACTGTGAGATCCCTCTTGAGAGTACGGCAACTCTAACTGAGATCAGCCAGACAACCCCAGCTGTGGTAGCATGAAGTAGACAGCCTTGGTTATCTTTTCTGGGCAGGTTAAGAAAGCAATAAAAATCGTAATGTGACACTTTTGAGGAGGTCAGATTAATAAAAAAAATTAAAAATATATAAATACAGCCAATCTAATGAAATGTGACATTAATTAAATATATTGAATAAGTAGCCCAGGTTTTTGGCTCAACTGCTTTTGTGGAATATTTTTAAAACCTTGCGCTTTTTATAAAAAAATTATCACTCTAGATAACACCACTTATTAATGGGTAAATTTTATTTCCACGGTACCTTTTTAGGACCAAAACCTCGTAAGAGTGAACTATAAGGATAAAGTTGAATCAACTTAATTTTCTTTTGATACTTTGTCAGTAAAGTCTCATTTTAATACTTGTTGTCAATACTATTAAAATTTCCAGTGATCTCTGAGAATAACAGATTTTCCTATAAATTAATATTTCTTTTATAAACTACATTATACCAGTTTTTCACAGGACCACACTTTCAGCCCCCACATTATTTTATTTTTATGACGAACTATATTCTTGTTCTTAACATGATTATAAGATGTTTATTGCCTAAATGGAGCATTAGAGGAAAAAAGCTCTTTAAGTCTTTTTCTAATTGATTCCTATGAGGCAATTTTCATAATGAACTACCTATTCTAGAACCTCAATACTCTCCAGCAGATTAATCAAGGGAACGGATACCATTTCTAAAGCAGCAGGATAAAGGAAACAGAGCAGCTATTAAGTCAGTCACTCACTCTCTGATGTAAGTCTTATGTAGCAATATTATTTGCATTAATGTTTCACCTTAGTATATCTCTGTTTCTAGATGAGCCAATCCTGTATTTTATTGAATAGGAACAGTTCTACACATTTAGATTATAAGAAGAAAATTTAGCAATTTTTAAATCTAATAAAATTCTTGTACAGATTATATTTTCCTCTTCAGCATTAAGAAGATAAAAATGAAAAATAAAAATCCAGATTATTGAAACATCTGCAAAAATATACTTAAATAAGAGCGTTCCCGTGTGTCCTCAATATGCTCAACTATAGATATGGGATTTGAAGTTATGTTTTTTTCTCACTTCCATTAATATTTCTCCAAGACTACAAAAAATGTTTTTTGGATAATTACTTGAAAATTATTTTTCTTTGTCATTTTTGAAAATAATTAGAATAAAATGGTCAACTCAAAGAACTTAAAATCAAACTAAACATTTCATTCTCATTATCAGAAACTTTTGGGTAACTGCAGTTACTCTACTTCCTTAATATTAATGAAAAGAGTCTGGGAGAAGACATCACATTTATTAGCCATGTGAGCTTAAAAAAGGGGAAAACTTTTTTTGCCTCTTCTAGACTGCCTTTAGTGCAGCAACAGAAATGTATAGACCTATCTACTATTGATTACCTGACTTAATTTTTATTTCCAAATTACTTGAAGTTTTACACTAGACCATACATTCCAAGAGTTTTACAAACCACCCAATTTAACTTCCTAATTAGTAAAAGCTCAAGATGCAATACAACATCTGTAAAAAAGTAAATATATATTCCAAACACAAAACAACAGCGAGTCTATCTTGAAATTTTGCAGGAAGGCCCTTGTTTCTCTACTTAGTTCTTCCTGCAGGTATGGCAAAAAGCAATTCCGTGATTGCCCTTTGACAGAACACAAAAGCAGCTGTAATGACGTTGAAAAGGATTTACAAGATCTAAAAGCTTATGGATCTCCTTGGAGTATCAGAAGCTGGGTATCCCACTATTCTGCCTCTGCCAACAGAGCAGCTGCTTGAGCAAAGCGTGTAAGAAATTGGGTAAAAATAAAGTGGTCTTTCCATTGACATAATTTGCTGGCTTCTGGAAATTAGTGGCTTAAGACAACTCTCTGCTATTACTTTAAACTCTTCTCTATTTCATTCTTTACATCCAGAAATAAGCCTGACTCTCATTAACAGTTTATGCATCCTTTTCAATTAGAAATTGCTTATTGAGTTTTCTTCCACTTGTTATTAAAGTGCAATATTGGCTGAAATCCATTGCTTAAACATAGGATCACAAAAAAAGCAGCTGAGATTTAAGCCCTACGGCAGGAGATCTAGGAAAGCAAAATAATGCATCATTCTGAGCACAAGTACAATTAGTGCCATCCACAAACAGGTTGTACCTGATGACTGACAGATAAGTAACTGGCAAAGGTTTTCTTCAGCTATCAAAAGCTGCGTTTTAACATAATTTTGTGAGGAGAAAGGGTATAAAGGGCAAACATTTTAAATTCTGTTGGAGCCACCTTCTTCCCACACGACATAAAAAAAACTCAGTAGCTTAAAGCAAACTTTTGACATAGAAAAACCTTTATACAAAATAAAAGCAGCCTATTAGCTCAGACCATGGGCCAAAAGGACACCACTACAAGCTGATACCTAAATGAAAATAGTTATATGATAAGTACACACACACTTGAGTGTTTTCCCAGCCTCAAGCTATTTTCAGCACAAGAAACTTCCTCAACCACATACGATTTCTATCTACTTCAAAATCATCTATGCTTTTTTTCTTCTTCTAAGCCTGTGCACAGTCTCCCTTTGAATCTGTGTAAAAATTGTAAAGGCAATCTAAGAAAACACTCCCCTTTCGAAGTTATGTTCAGTATAACCAAGAAAGAAGCTGGAAAAAAAAGATGGAGCTATAAGATAACTTTCTTCATGAACATGCTCTAAATAAATGCAGTAACACCAAGCATTTGAAGTAATGCTCACTTCTACCAGTCTGTGGCATTCTGGCCCCACACACACATAATTTTATTTTTTCAAAGCTTTGAGAGAAGAACACCGAGAAGTAAATAGAAAGAGCTTACGATTTTTTCTTAATTTCCTAAAAAGTCATCAAAACAGGGTGCTTATCTCTTTTACTAGTAAGAATGAACCTATTTTGACATAGAAGAGAACAGGGAAAATAAGATGCTCTTTTGTTGTCACAGATGGGTGAAAACAATTCCAAATTTCAAACCAGAACAACCTAGAACAAACTGGATTCTAAATGCAGAAACGCAAGGAGTCAAACCAACACAGCATTTCCAATGCAGGAATCATCTTTCTTTCCCATCCAGAAAGTCAGAAGTTTCCTGCCATGTTTTACTGAAAGGAGAAATTAAAGAATTCTCACTGATGAACCCAGCAGCATTTTCTCTGGCTCCTTCAGCCCATGGGGCACTATGCTATAATGAGATGCTTCGTGTCCTGTGGGGAGCTGGAGACCAGCCCTGCTGCAGCATCACTGGGGCAGGGGCTGATGTCCTGGTCTATGGGCAGGTGGGGAAGGGCAGGGGCAGGCAGGGCTGGGGGTGTCCTCAGGGCCTTGATGGTAATTAAGTCTGAAGAGCATTCAACCTCTATCATTTGATGACTCTATGATAGATGTTTCAGAAAATCATGTACTTAAAAAGGCTCCACCTCCCTAGTTGCAAGGAAACCAGAAGGAGCCGTATCCCAGAACGGACTCCTCATGTCTGCTTTAGGAAGAGGAACCTCTCCTTCCCCATCCCTAAAGAATTATATGGCAGGGTGGGGAGAGAAAAAAAGAGGGAGAATCTGAGTACAGGAAAAGATGGCAAGACTCAGCTCATGGACTAAAAGCAGAGAAGGGAGGCAGCCATTTCCCAAAGGATAAACATTATTTAAGGAAAGATGACTTAGTAACTGAAAGCTTCACAGACTTATTATGGACTACAGCTCAGCCCTAATTAAATTAAATGCCTGAAGTCCTGCATTAATGTGCTCTGTGTGCTTTGCACTATAAGGAATACAAATTTTTGTTTGGTTTGGTCTAACAGGAAGGAGAAACGTGTCAAGATTTATTAGAACAGACAAGCCTTACCACATTTTTACCTATATACATATTAAATTCATCTTGCATTACATCTCACTAGGTAACCTCTGAGTTTTCTTAATTTCCCTTTTGTTTTTATTAAGTTATAGACAGTTAGTAGATTCCATAGAAAAGGCAGAACTGGAGCTCCCCTGGTGGCAAATCCATTAACTCCATGGAGCACAAAGGCAGGAAGAGTTACCGACTGCTTCCTCCCTCTTTTCTTGCCCTATGCCCAGCCAAGCATTGCATCCTACTCCCAGCAGTTCTAGCACAGCTCCTTCTCTAACCTTCCAAGAGAGCAAGTACATCACTGAGCACTGATATGAAGTTTCCCTGTCACTCTCCATAGTTTCCTAGGTAATGCTTATCCTCCTAATTCTTAAGATTCATTTCATACACTCTTCAGGCACTGATGTAATCACATGCCTCATCTTCTATTTCTATTTATTTCCATCACCACTGTTTTTTTAAGGTTGGAATTTTAGAATGCACTGACTATGCAAAGTAAAAAAAAAAAAAGTCTTACCCCAAAAGCTTTAAACCTGAAGTCTGAAAAATATTCTGATGTTTTCCATTCACTTATGTCAGTAATGGCTATTGAATGTGAACAAGTATTTGTAGGAGCAGTTGTCCCAATATAGCTGTGGTTTTACACCTCTACCGTTCATCTTTTCTGCATTTTCATTTAAGATAGCAAAGATGCCAGAGTAGATTATCTGTTGAAGCCTAACTTTCTTTTGCCACCTACTTCTACTCATTTCCAGTTAGATCAGAACTTACTCCCTCAGAAAACATTATTCTGTTTTATCCTGTGCTGAATTCATAAAACTGCATTTGAGACATTAATCTACATTAATCCAGGTACTAATTTAAAAAAAAAAAAAAGAAAACAAAACCAGTGCACTTCATAACAACATTCATCAGAAAATTCACATAGTCTATATATATTATTTGCTTTAAAAAATTCTGTGTTAGCAAACAATAGCAATTATTAAAGTTTAACAGATTTATGCCTTAAATTGTATCCATAACAGAGTTTCTCAAAATATGAAAAAGCCTCTAACATTTCTTGAAGAGTTGAGTGCTCACTTGTTAGCTCTTTATTTGTACTCTGTCTAGTTAAACAAAGTGCTGAAGCTGTCAAACAGGATAAATTATTATACTTCAAATTCTAAATATTCCAAGTTGGGGCTGTATCAAAACTGGACAAGAAATTCAAGGGCTAGTAGATTGGTTCTATTGCAAAACCAAAGTTATTTAGCTGTGATAACACCATCAGCTCTGTCCTGTTAATTCCACAACCAACTCTCCACGTTTTCAGTCACCTGTACTTTACTAAAGCCTGGTCTTTACTATTGCTGGTACTACTGCTCAGAAAACAGTTTGTAGCTGCTGACAAATAACGCCTCTTGATTTTACGAAAATAGGTTTATAAGTTAAAGCAAAAATTAAATGGCATTAACTGCCTCTCATAATCCCACGATATTGAGAAAATGCTGGCAGTTCTGTTTTATTAGCATAGCAGTGTAGTGGATTGATACTTAGAATAGAATATATTACAAAAAAATATTAATACACTTCAAGGGATGGGGCATCAACAATTTCTCTGGGCAACCTGGGCCAGTGTCTCAACACCCTCACAGTAAAGAATTTCTTCCAAATACCTAATCTAAATCTTTCTAGTTTAAAACCATTACCCCTTGGCCTATCACTATGCTCCCTGATAAAGAGTCCCTCCCCATCTTTCCTGTAGGCCCCCTTTAGCTACTGGAAGGCTGCTATAAGGTCTCCCCGGAGCCTTCTCTTCTCCAGGCCGAACAACCCCAACTCTCTCAGCCTGTCTTCATAAGAGAGGTGCTCCAGCCTTCTTATCCTCTTCATGGCCCTCCTCCGGACTTGCTTGAGCAGGTCCATGTCCTTCTTATGCTGGGGGCTCCAGAGCTGGACACAGTACTCCAGGTGGGGTCTCACGGGAGTGGAGTAGAGGGGGAGAATCACCTCCATTGACCTGCTGGCCACGCTTCTTTTGATGCAGCCCAGGATGTGATTGGCTTTCTGAGCTGTGAGTGCACATTGTTGGCTCATGTTGAGCTTCTCATCCAACAGCCCCAAGTCCTTCTCCTCAGGGCTGCTCTCAATCCATTCTCTGCCCAGCCTGTATGTGTGCTTGGGGTTGCCCTGACTCACATGCGGAACCTTGCACTTAGCCTTGTTGAACTTCATGAGGTTTGCATGGGCCCCCTGGATGGCATTCTTTCCCTCTAGAGTACCAACCACAACATTCAGCTTGCTGTCATCTGCAAATTTGCTGAGGGTGCACTCAATCCCACTGTCCATGTCCCCAACAAAGAAGTTAAATAATACTGGTCCCAATTCAGACCCCTGGTGGACAGCACTCATCACTGGTGTCCACCTGGACATTGAGCCATTGACTGCAACTCTGAGTGCAACCATTCACTCAACTCCTTATCCAATGGGTGGTCCAGCCACCAAATCCATGTCTCTCCATTTCAGAGACAAGGATGTCATGTGGGACAGTATCAAATGCTTTGCAAATATTATCAATAAAGCTGAATTCCAGACAAATGTTCTTTTTCAAATGCTCTGATTTATCAGGCTTACAGACCAAAGCAAATAGTTGTTGCACCCATTTTTATAAGTATATTTAGGAAGATTTAGTCCTCTACAACTCTCTTCAAGTGTTATTCCAGAATACCCTAGGAAAGATACGTATGAGAAGACATTGGTACTTTAAAAAATAAAAGCGGTTTTTAATTTTTTCTCTCTTTGATTTTCTGTATTTAAGACCGCACATCAACATTAGACTCCTGTCTCAGCCAAATCAAGGTATTTGCATTTACATTATAGATTGGTGGATAGACAGATACAGAGTTCTATCTGTGTATTTGCTGTGCCATACAAGTTCTAGTCAAATAACTTAGAAATAAGAAAGAAATCCTTTTCCTTAAAGTTAATTTTGTCAAGAAGTTGCCGTATTTACCAAGCTAATAGCTCCTTACTAAAGTACAGGAAACTGAAGACAAAAAAGTGTTGTGATGTTGGAGTAACGGCAGTTATCTTCCCAAGTAAGTGTTACGCATGATGAAGCCCTGCTTTCCTGAAGATGGCTGAACACCTGCCTGCCAATGGGAAGTAGTGAATGAATTCCTTATTTCGCTTTGCTTGCGTATGCGGCTTTTGCTTTACTTATTAAACTGTCTTTATCTCAACCCACGAGTTTTCTTACTTTCACTCTTCTGATTCCCTTCCCCATCCTGCCATGAGTGAGCTGGGGAGTGAGCGAGCAGCTGCATGGTTATAGTTGCTGGCTGGGGTTAAACCATGATACATGATTACAATAAAAGTATGACTGAAGCACTGACAACCAGGAAGTTACCTTTCTAAGTGCATACAATAATCTGTAGACTACCTCAAGGAAAGATTCTTAGACACACTGGAAAGGCAAAAAAAATCTACTTCGCTGCATTTCTTTCCTTGTCTCCATTGGCTGCTGACAGAATCTTCTTTCTCTCCTTCATTTCAGACTCAAGTCTACCTCTCTTTCTTCTCATTTGGCCATGTTATTGCCCAGTTTCATTGCTTTCTACTCCACAACACTGCTGAATGCCTGCCTTCATTTCAGCAGAACAGACACATTCATTTTCAGCTTCTTAATACTCTACAACTTTACTCACAACATCTTCTGTAGCTTGTTTGAAAGTTTCCTCCCTTTTACTTGGTCTCAAATATAAATGTCAGTATCGTTGGCCCCAACTTTAAATCAGTCAGTAGCGAATTGAGTTCTTCTACTGGCTATCTCCAATCACTGCACCTTCTCTCCTAATCTATCCTTGTCATGTACATTTCCTCCATATTGCTGTTATCCACCATCCTATCTTGCAATATTTTATTTTGGGCTTTCTACTGGATCTTCTTCAAATCAAAGCATTTTAGAACTTAAAAATATCAAACACAAAGGAAAAATATGTAGAAAGACACCATTAATGCTCCAGGGTTGAACTGTCAGTCATGATTAGAAAGTGGAAACAAAGAATTTCTTGCCCAAAGTACTCCATCTTAAGCCTATATCTTAATCCTTAAAAGGATTTAAAAGCCTTGAACTCCGTTACAGGTGTCATTTAAACTTGCAGCTGAAGTCTTCCAGACACTTAAACTTCTTTATTATTACAGAATCTTAGATTTTTAAAGTGATTGAAACTGCCAGCTATTGCAGACCTAATATGCATCTCAGCTCATGCTGTCACCACCACCCTTGCATTAATTAATGCAAAGCTGTCCTGAAAATTCAGAAGCAGTGATTGGCTGATAGTCAAGAACTTTGCCAATACTGTTGGAACATTTTAGCCTGCTAAATTTAAGAGACAAGACTATCAGAGAAATCCCAATTTAGGACAGTTAGCAACAGGATTCATGTATTTCGCTGCTTTTATTGCTGAAGGACAAGAAGCTTAAGAAATTTCTATAGTAGTTTTAGAAAAGCATATCTGAATTCTAATAAATCTATGTAAAAATTACCCCCTACAGACTTTTTTTTTTTTATATATTTAGTTTGTAAAACATGCCTTAGATAGTATTAAAATACAGACCTCGAAGATCCAAGATCTGTTCCTTTTTCTGGTGTTGTCTGATTATATAGCTTTGTTTAAATTCTTAGTCTGTACAGAGACAGACTCTCCCATCTAGAAATATGCCAATACCTCAAAAATATGATGAACTAATAATATTGTAGTATTGTAGACACTGCAGTCTTAAAACACACTAGGTGCATTAAGGAGAACCATTCTGGCATTCTGTTTCCTACTTCAATGTGGTTAACTCCTTTTGCATATCCAGCATTCATCTTCTGCCTTCGTGTGCTGAACTGACTACTTTTCTTAAAAGCTGAGGCAAAATACGCATTCATTTTGAGGATTATACCTAGATTAGCTTTTTATGCTTCCTATCAGTCACAAGCATAGGTACCAGTAGTTTTTCTTGGGTTAGCGTGTCATAGCAAAGCCATTTATAACAGCATATCTGTATCAGGATGTGGAAGCAAGACAGTAGCCGATACAACTGGAAATAGCAGGATTAATTTTTCCCTATAATCATAACACAGTCAAATGGAAAG
>VWZL01003329.1:1067478-1156986 GCA_013396915.1 Stercorarius parasiticus
GGAAGTTGTGATCGAGCTTCCTTTCATACTACTTTGTTCACACCACATCACTACCTCTGATTCTTAATACTATTAATTCCTTTGGAAAGTTTCCTCGTATACCAATAAATACTATGTCTATTCTACTGTACCCTCTTCTCGTCTTCTAGCCAGGCCAATATGTTTCACATCCGCCCCAGCCCATCACGGTCCCTGACATTCACTTCGCTCATGATGGAAGCTGCATCACTGCAAATTCTTAAAGAGAATTATGTGACCTTAAACAGTTTTTACTAGTTTTAGTAAGGACAGGATTTTTAATGACCTAGCGAGCAAAGCAGAAAAGGAAAATAAGAGGGAATCTGCTATTTTAAATAGGTAACAGTTCGGTAACTAAGACACACAACCAGCATATGGAAGATAAGAGCATGAATCCCTGTGAGCATGTAGCCTTGTAATACAGCCTTGCCATTGCTATTAACAGGCCATAAGCTTTGTTCTGAATTTACAGGGCTGCAGCACTGGGGTTTGACAAGCCTTCTTTATCTGAAGGCTTGTTGAGCAGCTTGTATAGCTTTGCTTTACTTGGTTTAGCTGTGACAGCAACTTTTTTAATTGATCAGGCCTCTTTGGCTAATTTGTTTTACTTTTACCTTTGTGTGGTACTACCAGAACCCACAGCTATAAATAACTCACAAAGAGTCAGTTAAAGAAATGCAGACTGGGAGCAGGAGAAAGCTGGTTTTAGGGGCAACAAACAGGACAAATAAATAATATCTAACATATGTAAAGGACACCACATGGAGAAAATTTGGAGCTGTAGGCCAATGAAAAAAAGACATGTTACTATGTTACTAAGCATTATAAATGATCCCAAGAGGATCCTAGATGGAAGAAACTAACATCAGTATCATATTCCTCCCCAAAAAAAGGAGTCAGAAGCTGTCAGCTTACAGTGTTACTGCCACCAGCAGTCCAAAGCTACTGACTTCTGTCGGCATCAAAACTGTGACAGAACCCTCATGGGCCTTTGTGATTAGATAAATGCACATAAGTATCACCAGACATTCATATAATTTTTTTACCACTCCTTTTGATGTTTAAGTGCATGATGTTTGTTCTTACATATGTTTTTCTAAGTTGCCTTAGAATGTTAATAATAAATTCCACTCAGGTTTTCATTGTGTGATTTACAATGCTAGAATCTGAAATGAATTAAGCTTAAATTCAGCTAGTTGTATATATGTGATTCTACAAAGCCAGGAATTAAGGAAATTACTTATAATTAAGTGTATTTATATGAAGCATTATTTTGGGTTCCATCATAGAGTAGCATATCATGAAACAAAACTGCTTCATTAAAATCTCACCTTAATTTGATGTACAATATTACTATCATAAAAGTAAAATGAAAATGTAAAAGTATTTAAAAGTATAAAATCATTTACCTTTATGTCTATAGCCAGACTGACAGCATGCATAGCATTCACAAGTATCAAACAGTTGTGCAGAAATTGTTCATGAGATTTTGGATTAGTATACATCCTTACAAAGTGAGTAGAAATCTAGAGAAGACAGAGAAATCAAACTCTTGATCATCCACTAAGCAAAACTATTATGCTTGTATTTTCACTCTTTCAGCAATCCAGAAAAATCTACACTTTGAACTAAAATTCCCTATTAAGAATGCATCCAGAGAAAAGAAAAATTAATTCTGAAATAATCACTCTAGACTTGCTAAATGTTGGGTCTTTTTTCTTTTTTAAAAGCCACATAAGCCAACAGTTCCAAAGGAAAATAAGGCCTGAATAAACCCACTTACATTAATAAACTGTATAAAATATGTAAATATGAATATATACAACATATAAATAAAAATAGTAAATTAAATATGAAAAAATAAATATTGAAATATAAATATATAAATATGAAGAAAAGTCCTTACCAAATATGGACAATAAGCTGCCAGCTGTGCTGCCAATACCAGACCATCTAGAAGATCTCGGTCAAAATTTACTATCCACCTCATTGGTGGTACTCCACCTGATTTAAAAACGGACAAGATGAATTAGATTCTTCTCCCCTGAGACATCTAATTTAATTCTAGATAGATATGATGACTATTTGAAATGACTGAGTAGAAGAAAGAACAGAAAAAGGAAACATCCATCCACATGTAGAATTTCCCAGGCATAGCGCTCTTCCAGGGCCATTGCTGAAGTCATGAAAAGTCTCACCTAGAATATTGTAACTATTATTCATACACTCTGATACAGCATGTAAGAGTATTCATCATAACAGAAGGGGAAGCAGGTAAACTGAATTTAACCTCACAGATTAGGAACCTAAACATGTAAATTATTTTTATAGGTATAACATTCATAGGACTATTAAAACTCACGAACATATGCAGGAATCTTTTAAAGTTGCAATATTTAGTCACATGAGAAGGAAAAGCTTATTGATTTTCTTTAAGGTCATATTAAATTATTTGGCAAAAATGCAATATAAATGAAAGCTAACAGCTCAGATCCTGCAGCACAGATCACTACTCCTACAATTGTGTTATAAAGGCCTATGCCTCACAAGGTTAGATTTTTTTACCTTTCTAAGGTTTTTATTTAAAATAAAACTGATTATTAAGAAAGCAAATATAGTTTATTTATTAGTATTTCTTATTTGAAGCATCCCATATCTTAAAAATTCAACACAGCATTTAAACAACAGACTTTTGTTCCTAAGCATCATAATAAACCATAGGAATAATACAGTCATTTGAAAACTCTCAACCCGAGATATACTTTTTAAGAAGTTACTGACATTCCAATAACTAAATGTTTCACTGTCTATACCCAGTTACTGGTACTTTGCTCTCCAGACAATATGCACTTTGTGAAGCATGAACACATAGAAGCTGATACTTTCTTAAGAAGAGTACTTGAATATTTGTGACCAGATTGCTAAATCAGTCAAGCCTTCTCTGTTGTGTTACTTGCAGTTTCTTCTAAATCCTTTTGCAAAAGTACCTATTGTTTAATTTTCTTTGTCTTTGTTATTGTCTCAGGTTCAAGCTCTCAAATGTAGGGAACACTATGGACCTTCAGCCACTGGCAAGGTTTTCAGATAGACAGGGTTCATGCTTTCTCATGTAGGACAAACCATATAGCTTTTATTTCACTATACATCCAGAGTGCATTGTTTACCAAGTCTGAAGCTTGCTCAGTTGAAAAAAATCCCACAATATGCAGCAGAATCTCCTACATTTATAAACACATACACATCTTAATGTTATAATACAAAGAAATGTTATTTTCTTTCAAAAATACTACCGTTAAAAGATTAAAAAAAAGTTTGTAACACTTAACTGCTTCATTCTATAGGACCAAATACATGAATGCAGGGGCACAAGTCACGTACATCTTAAAGGTCACTACCCTTACAGAAAGAACACTACGAACTAAATGAAAGTTCAAGAAATGGATAGATTCTCTATGCATTTGGAATACTATGGTCTCATTTAGAGGTCAAGAATGCTGAATCTTTTGCTGTCACAAATTAGATGACGCTCTGCTATAGATGTAACACTTCAATCTGTACTACTAAGGGTTTTAAACTTGAGATAATACTTTTGGGTGTGTTATATACCTTATGCACAACAACTATCAAAATCACACTGACTAAGAAAGAAAATAGGCTGTTGTATATTGAAAATTATTAAATTTCTCAAAGTAACCTTATTCACACCTAAGTACCTTCAGACATCAGCCAGACTGATGTAACCAAGTAAGTTATTGTCCAAAAGCCAGGCCATAAACCCAAAAAACATTCAAACTGGAAAAAAAAAATCCTGATCTTAAACTGTGGTAACCACTCCATGTAGTGTTGAAGATACTATGAATATTCAAAATGGTTTCCTTTTACTAGCCTTTAATTCACTTGAGTTTATAGCTCCTCGATTAACTTTACCCACCTGCTTTTGTTTGATCTTAAGAGTGATTGGAAGATTGTAATTAGTGACAGGAAAAAGTAGCTAGAGATGCTGCTGCTAACGTCAGATCATAATTTATCAACATCAGCTCAAGTAACATCAATTGGTCCCCCAAGAATTACCGTTAAATAAAATTTACGAATAAGTAGCTATTACCAGCTACAAGTATAAATCTGGTTGTAGAACTTCTCTTTTATAGCAGATAGATTAGTTGTAAGCTTACAAAATTGTTCTATAGTGCTGTAAATACTATGCTTCAGATTAAATTTAAGACATAAACTATTCAAGAACCAAACAGAAGAAATAAAATAACCATGGGAAAAATCATTAAATAGGAAGTGCATTGAGATAGAGTCTTGTATTAATGTAAATGTATCAAATCATTATCTCAAATAAAAATTAATTCCAGGAAAGACTAATTTTCAAGTACGTGCTTTCATAAAATAAGCTAGCTAACACACATGAGAATTTTATCAAAATGTGACTTTATATGTCAGAGAAGAGTGAAATTCTTACAGAATTATCAAAGATTGTTCATGAATATCCAGAAGTAAAATGTTGATGTGCATATGCTTTGCACCAGGGGGTGCTGGTTCATTATGATCCCACTAAGACACTCCATAAAGTATCACCACCAATTATAGGAATAATATTATAGGAAAAAAGAGGTTATTATAAATAACCTTACATCACTTCAGATGCTGGGAACCCCAAGTTGGGCAGCATTGGAACTGACCTCCAGTCAGGATGCAGTACACTGTACAGATGCAGTCTGTGGGAGGGTTAGCTCTTACAGGGTTTTGTTAAAATAAAACCATTCTGCCAATCATTTCTACCATCAGATAAAAAGGATGTTCATGTGAGAACTTGGTGCTGCAGTTTAAGATATGGTGTAATCACTGGTACCAAGTGTGATCTGCCTACAGGGTCCTCTGTTACAAATATCCGGGTAGGGTTATCCTGTAGCCAAGAGATACACACGGCGCAGCACAGGCCTGCACCTACTCAAGTTCACCGTGACGTGGATCACTTAGCCCCTTTATGTATAATGATCTTCCAGTTAGGATCCCTACAACATATTAATGGTTTGGTAGATTTATACTAATCGGAGAGAAGCTCCCCAAAATGATTTAATCAAAAATTATATATAAAAAAAAAGTACCCTTTCCAGAAAAATAACAGAAACAAAAGTATTTTTCATTACCAAGTACTTTGTGAGGAAGTACTTGGTACAGCTTCAGGATTATCTTTTGCTGATTTTGAAAGGGAAAAAAACAACAGAGGAATCAAGTCTTCCATTAGTGATCCAAAACTGCATTTGAAATACAGGTCAAAAAGAATTATTTAGAAGACAATTCTGTACAGGACTTCTTATGACTTGACACATAAAGAAAGCAGACCTTAAGAAAAAAAAAACAACAAAAAAACATACTCTGTAGGAAAAGATCTTTCTTTGTGGCATTAGCACCAAATAAAGAGCCTCAGAAGGATTCAGCGTGCTATCAAGAAAGATACTATATACCTAAAACAACTTTACAACCTGCTGCTTTTAGTAGTGGTCAGTTCAGAGTTCTTTTTCTTAATTTCATACTCATGTAAAATGATGTGGGAATAAAGATGTCTTTTGGTCTAACTTAGCACTAGAGATTTAACACTGGTCCTACAAAACACTTTCAAGCAGGGTGCTAGAGACTATTTCTTTAACTGCTACAGTAAACACTCTGCTGCAGTGGAAAAAAATGTATCAAAAATTCAGTGGGAAAGTCATTAGAATATTAATAACTAATTACACGTAAACAAATTAATTCAACCAACAAACACCTGTACCATACTCTAAGCAAAATCTGTCTTTCATAATTCTTTTGTTCATTTATAGAATACACATCGACTGAAGGTACTTCAGCATATTCACATAGCTCTAGTAGGAAAGAATATGAGCAGATGCTGCACAATCTTACCAATAAAGGCATTTAAGTTCATCTGAGCTTAACTCTGTGGCATTGGTAATGATTTTAGTTTGCCAGTTCTTCGGTGTTGATGTTTAGGCTTGGTCCAAAAATCCCTTATTTTTTCCTATTCATGCTGAAAAGTGACTTCAAACATTATTTCAAGTGGAAAAAAAAAGTATCAGCATGTCATTGAGTTTGAAAGCCAATGGCTGTCGCTGCCCACATCTCTATCGGCAATGCTCTGCCTCATCACGCTATTCAGTCTCTTCCCACCATCCTCTGTTTATACATCCAATTACATTCAACAAGATGGCTTTCACAGCAGTAAGATCCTGGATCTAACCAGGTGTAACTTTGGCCAACATCATCATCTTCTCTCCCCCTAAAAACCTATCTGTCATATCAGAAGATAAGTTGAAAACTTCCTGTAAACGAATCATTATATAAAATATGTTCTATCATATATTAATTATATTAATAACTACACTGTTCTCAAACCATCTCTTTTCTTCTGGAAGGCCCTAAAGGGCCCTAAAGGTTATTTTGTTCCATTTTCATTATTAAAAAGTAATACCTAATAGTTTAAATAAAAGAACTGGCTTAAAAAGAGAGACAAACTCTCCTCCCTTTTATAAAAAACACCAAGTTTCTTCTAAAACATTCTAAAAGAATGTTATTTCAAATTACTATCAAAAAAATCTCCTTTTCTGAAGAATGTTTTAATGTAATTTGGACTTCAGATGATGTTTCTTTTATTGTCATTGTTTCATTGATATAAACAGAAAGAAAATTAAATCAATCTACAGGTTATTATAAATATTCATTAAATGTATGTCCAATTAAAAAAATATCAAAAACCAGTATTTAAAAGAGAATTAGAATGAAAGTTTCATTTTTTGTAAGTTATAAATTTATAAAGTAAAAAAAAAAAAATCACCGTGTCACAATTTTTTTTTTTCCTATTGTTTAACTGAAACAACTTTTTTTCAAGCAGAAAACTCGAAGTTTAAGGGTCCTTGAAAATTCTAGAGGGCAGAGTACCAAAGATGAAGTCTGACTGGATATATAATATCTCCCTGTTACCTAGGACAGGAACAGAACAAAGTACATATGGACCTCAACATCTAAATTGGGACAGTATTAATTTTAACTAAATTCAGACCTCCATTTTACATATGTCTACAGTAGGAGACATCAATTTCATCCCAACTCCTTGGTAAATTGCTTGCAGTTATTTCAAAAATATTTCATGTAGTCACTGAAAAAACAAATACTTTAAAAATAGCAAAATACATTTTTAAAAGCTTACTTTCTTCCTAAAAAGTTAGTCTTTCTAATATAAATCCATCACATTATTGATCATAGGTGGGACCTATAAAATTCAATAAACTTTCTGTCTTTTTTTTTATTAATAGAACTCAGATTCACTCTCAGCATACAATATAGGTATTTTTACTAAATCACCATTTCCACATTTTTAACTTTTTAAGATTAACTACTTCTGCTTTAATTTTAAATTAGGTCCACTATTGAATTGTTCTTCTGGTTAGTTATCTAGATTGATTTGCTCACCCTGGTTATGGAAACTCATTAAACCAGATGCTTTGACCAAAAAGTAAACTTTATTGTTTGTCCTATTTTAACTTTAAATCTTACTTTAAGTGTACTGTTAGCTACCTTTCAGCTTCTGATGGGAATATTATTTGAGTGCACTTAAGCAATACCAATTGTCCCTAGTACCTATGTACTTTCTTTTATCTCCACTAATCCTTTCTTTCATGCTGGTAGAATTGTCTGTGTGGCAGCAAAGAGGGTGTGGGAACAGAGCTGGCTTAAAAAGAAAAGGGCAAAATATTTCTTTACTTTTTAGTCTGGATCACACCAATCTGGTTTACCACGTGCCACCTAAATGGCTGTGCCTGTGGAACTGAAACATGGTAGCACTATTGCTTAAAAAACATTTATTGAACTATAGCTTTATAGCCTATGTAAGTCAGAACACGAATAAAAAACCCACAAATGGGAATATTTTCCTATCTTGACTAATTAAATACTTTTATAAGTATTTTTAGTTGTTTTCTAGTTAATCCTTGTACTATCAACCAACCTACTTAACTCAAAAGCTTGTGAATAAATTAGTCAGAACACATAATGTATTTTTTCCTAAATACATCAAATGTAACAGAAAATCTGCCAGCTAACCACTGTACAATAATTAAGTTTTTAAATATAATTACTCAATTTTAGTAGAAATAAACAATGGAAATCAAAAGTCTTACTCAGGATATCTCATTTTCCTCTAAGCATATAAATGTATTGTTTCATTTGTATTGGTACTTCTTGCAAAAAAAAATAAAATAAAAAATATTAATGGATCTTTAAGATAGATTCTCAGCCAACGTCATGATGAAAACCAGACTGATAGGTGTGGTATGCCAAAAATTGCTTAAAATGTGAATGCTAACAGGCAGCAGACAACTCTGACAACTCCCCCTATGTCTAGTTGTGGGAGGAAATTGTCCAAAATTGAATTTATTAATTCTGAGACAGATTCCTGCTACTTGCCAGCTGCAATCATAAGGGCTGGCTGCAAATTCTGATAACACCTAGACTAAAGTGTCAGGTTCTGAATCCTCCCATTAATGAAGAGGCATGAGACAGAAGCACCAATTACGCTGATCACGAGTTGTGCTTCTGCACATAGACTATTTAGATTGGGAAAACTGGGGGCTTGGAGTTATGGAAACAAGACGCCAAAAAGAAGCATTCCCAAAAAGAAGCAGCCGTCTTGAAGAACCAACAAAAGGGACTGGAAAAAAGGTGAAGTTCCTAACTGGAGGAAAGTGCTTGGAAGTAGCAGAAGATCCTGAACATCAGAGAGATGCATAGAGACAAATGCCAGCAGATGCCCAGTGACTTTGGAGAGTGACACCTGAGACTGGTAACTACGAGCAGTGGCACAGCATGAATTGACATAGCTTTTGCCTGATCTTCTCAGACCAGTAGCAACCTCCCTGCCGGGGAAGAAATCTGGGACCTTGTGAACATAGCACTGTGTGGAGCAACTGAGTGCGTGAAATTATCAAATAGGATAACAGTTCTGACCTTGCTGGTTCTTGAATAAACCTCAGTATCCTGATCCATCACAGGCTGTCATTTACTCTGTCTCACCAATGACAATAAGTAAAAATACTTCAGAAAAAAAAAAAAATCAATCAGGATTAATTTGGAGTGGATGTGCAGTCCCTTTTAGGTAGTGTACTAGGACGTTTATTATGGTAATGGAAAGCTAAAAGGCAAGAGGCCTCTGTAAGAAACCTAAAATTAGAGTAATTTTTTTTCAGTTGTTGATCCCACTCAACACTGAAGGAAATAATGTTCATACTCAATTCAGTGATTTGAGACTAACTTAATTCCTGTATTCATTTATTTATTTTAATAGGAAATTTTATTTTTAACTTGTAATGGCATCATGTGACATGCACTCAGTAAGCAAGCATAACAGCATTGTCCTCATCTTTCTTGTAACGGGTTAAACCAAACCTTGAAGACATACTGCTTTCTTTTTTTATGAAGCATTTCTAGATAGAAGAAGCAAAGTTTTGCCATGGCATTCTAATTATTCGTTTCCATATTTTAATTTTTTTGTTTTATTTTACAAGTCCATATCCGTTGACCTTTTAAAAATTTTATGGCCTTTAAGTCACTGAAACACATTTTACATCAGTTACTTAATACACAGTCTCATGCCTAATTCATCCTGAACGTAGTAAAATCACATTTGTCAAAACCAAAATTTATGTGGGAATCTTTTCAGATTTAGATGTTTTCCCCTCTAGAAAGAAAAGAGCAAACTATCTTTGATGCGACTCTTTGGATTGGATTTGGTTTTCCCCTGATCAATCAATAGCATGCAAGGCTACAAGGTTTTTGCAGTGCTTTTTTGCCAAAATCTTTCTTAGTTTTCATTAAAACAAAAATAAATGTTCTTACATTTGTATCACTAGATATGAAGCCTCAAGATTTTTTGCAGGATGTGAAAACTATTTTCCAAATAATCAAAGAAATATCTATAACAATTCCACACAAAAATTATAACCTATTCATTGGCAGCAACAGTCACCATTAAATCCACTAGGTTAAATTTTGTCTATTTGACAGGTACAAGATACCGTGGATAAAGAAGAAATACTAGACATTTTAACTTCAGTAAGATTTTGGTCACATTCTCTCTCATAAGGAAGCAAGTAAAAGGTAGACTAGGAAAAAGGTACTGTTAGGTGGAGTACAAAATTCACAAAACAGTAAGTCTAACTATCAGCTGTCCACAAATCAAACTGTAAAGTCCTAGATGGTATACTATTCGATATTTTCATTTGCAATTTGGAAAATAGCATAGAACTGCCTTAGTCCAATATGGAGATAATATCAAGCAGGTTAAAGAACTGACTCTGGGAAGAAGAATGGGTTGCAAGTACTTGTGAGAAAAGGACTATAATTTAAGCTCTTGAAAAATCGGAGTAATGATCTGAAACAAATGGGATGAAATTCAATATTGATGCCTGCAGTGTACTACACTTAATTAAGAATAATTCATTACACAAGTAGTGATGGAAAACTGGACAGACAGAAATTCTGCGGGAACAATTCTGGAGATAACAGGTACTCACACTGTTGCAGAAAAAGCAAATACTTTGCTAGGATGCATAAATAGGAGAGTTGTATCTTAGAGCAGGTAGACTGATCCTTTCTCTTCCATTCAGTTCTAGTGAAGTCTCACCTGGTATAAAATCTAGTAATTGGCACCAAGCTTCAAGAAAGACATGGATCAATTAAGAGAGTTTACCAGAAAACAAGTGAGCCGAGTACACAGAAAGACTGAAAGAATGGAATTGTTTTGCCAGGAGAGCAGAGAGGGAGTAACTGAAGCAGAACATAATTTGTGAATCTGTATAAAGTTACTAGAAAAGCAAAGAAGATCACTACACACCACATTTTAGAAGAGAAAGAATGGACTTAAATTCTAGCAGGGGAAATTTTGGGTTAGGTTAGATAATAGGAAAATTTTTCAAATGGAAATGAGTGGGAATTAATGGCAGATATTGCCTGAAACAGACCACAGGATCTCCTTCTTCAGAGATTTTTATAACAGTCAATGCAAAACCCTGTCCAATACACTACACGTATAGTCAGTTTAGTCTTTGCACACGAGAATGAAACAGATTATTTCCGTTTCTCCCTTTCCTACCTTCTGTGCATCTCACTAACTTAGTAAAACTTATACCTGCTTTGTGCTGCAAAACACTAGAAATGAAAAATTTACTTTCCGCTATACCCTTTTATTCCAGTTCCTCCAATGTTTTGAAGTCACCCTTTATGCCTCTCATAACACACTCTTCTATCCCTCACCAACTGTTGAAAAAGACCTGTTTTAAGAGAAATATTCTAAAGAGAAATATTCACAAAAATAGTTTTCTTTTCTTTTTTTTTTTCATAACAAAGTATCTCTTTGAAGATAGGTGCTAGTGCTTTTATTCAAAGCAACACCCCAGAAAGATGGCCAATTGGATCAAGAGTTCCCAGCAATCTCTGAAGCCGTTGTTCCCAATGGTTATGAAGTCAAACATTTCAATGTTTCAAAGTAGCTAACACATCCCCACCGCTAACACTGAAATGAAATTTTTAAAGCCGTTGTCCCCTTTTCTGAAAGCCAGGAAGAAACAATATCTAATCTTGTTCTAAATAGATACACGAAGGTACTCTTTGGTGTCAGTTCCACAAAAAAATAACAGTACAAAGTAGTTGGCAAGCCAAAATCATGATCTTCTTTCTGGTAGAAGAATACTATTTAGCTCTCCCCCAAAAAACAATACACTTAAACAACTCTTCCACCACACACACCACATTACTTTAATTCTGGAAAAAAATGTCCATGAAATAACCATTAATCTTAAAAGAAAATTTCCAATAGAAAGGGAAAAAAAAGTTGTAACATGGAAGTATGATGTATTGGTATTATCTGGATAAGAAGACCATGGTCTTTCACCAAGCATTAAAACTCTTAGAGGATACGATTTGGCTTAATCTACTAAGTTGAAAAGTTATTTTATATAAAAAAAAGTAAGAATAGCAATAAATCTTTAATGAAAGTACTGCATTTCTTGTGAAGCTGTTCTGCTGTTTTCACAAGCAATAGAAAAGTTAAATTCTTGCTATCAGTTGAAAAATCAACTGGTATATATCTAAGGAGGCACAACAGATGTCTTCACAAATGATAAATCTTCTGTTATATAGCCACAAGCAACTTTTCCAAATTCTGAGTTACTAAAAAACAGAGGAAAAAATATGTAGGGTTAGGCTAATTGTCTAAAAGACTTTCCAAATAAACCTAATACATTCACATAAAAATCTTGAAACTGATGACCTTTAATGATCAAAGGCCTGAAATGGTGCTTTATAAGAAATTAATATGGAACTACAATGGAAAAGTAACAATTGAGTGGTGATATGACAGCAGTCTGTATAAGTAGGTGTGACACTGAGAATGAGAACCAGACATTATTCTTCAATAGCTCAGTGGAATACACAAATTGTTGGTAAAGGAAGTACCAAACTACAGTATCAAGCAGCAAGCTCAAAACAAAACATTTTACATACAATATAGATTTTAAACCTACTTACTGCTTCAGAATGGTGGGATGCTAGAAGTTTGCACATGTTCAAAATACAATTAAACAAATTCACAGAATAAACATCTAAGTACAGCCTTACAGAAGTACCACCTTCATCTCAAGTAGTCTTGAATTTCAAATCAGGAAGTCTCAGAGTATGTATAAAATATTGCTATATGTTTGCACTGTTACTCATCTCTAAACATCTTCTGTTGGAGGTAGAATACTGAACTAGATAGACCTTTAAACTATCACAGTATGTCCTTTATAATGTAACTTACTGTAGTAATAATAGTTTATAATATTATATAAATACTTTCCATTCTGGAATCTGAAAAACTCTGGGGGTGGAAATAATCTATAACTATAGTAATGCCTATAGTCCTGTTTCACTAGCTTAGATCTGGTACTGAATAATAGAAACATCTACTGAAGAAATATGTAGCAATAATCTTTTCTTTAAGTGCTGACATTAGAACCAGGACAAGGTTGAAAATGATGGTACTGTATACAAGAAAGAGCCTCAGAAAGATGAGAGGAAATATGTCTTTAAATATTTTATGAAAAAGGCGATTATGTTTTTCCTAAAACGCATTTAGGATTAACAGAATGATAACATTTCTACCTTCAGCACATACACCATGTGAGACTACGTTTATCTTAACATGGTAAACGAGAAGTCTTTTATCAGAGACTCGTAGGCATATTACCATACCTACTTCAGGCAGGATGCTACAACACTCGTTCATCGAAACTGGTAACTATTCTTTTAAGAACTCCTGAAATACCAGGGACAGATTGATTTAATACCACTGACAATTCATAATAATTCTAAGCAGAAAAGTTCAAACACTACCACATGGGGCAATGACAGAAAAACGGATACACTAGGGATATGTCTCATTTATTCCCATCTGTTGCAGAAGGCTTTTACCCTGAGGCACGAACATTTACCTTTCTGCTCCTAATAAAATTTTCAATCATCTTTCATTATCTACGCAGTTCTGTTTTATTTTCACTGATCCTTACCCCAAATAATATCTTAAATTGACAAATTCCTTAGGTCTTTATGCATCACATAAGAATAGTGTTACCTTATATCAGTCTCCGTTTTGTTCCTTTTCAACAGAAAATTTCCATTTGTAAAGAGAACTAGTTTTAAAATCACTGAATGGTACTAAAAGCCTCTATATTAAAATGTCACCTTCAACGCTATTATTTTTATCATAGCATTTCACCTATAGATCACTTTGATTTAAAATGCAATAAATCACAGCAATTCATTACAGCATAGCTGGCTTCTATACTGGCTTCAGAATGAATACTATAAACCCTGCATCATCTTATTTAGCAAAAAAAAAAAAGTTACATACTGTTCTCAATGAAATTCATTGTTTGATACTTACAATGAATTAACAGAACCTTTTTCAATCTTCATAGTCTGAAATATGTTTTCTCCTCACAAAATATCTGAAGTTGTATTACTAAATCCACAGCTATACCATACTCAGTCTACACATTTGGTATGCACCGCAGAAGTAGCATTAATTACACAAATAACCAGAAAGCTTATTTATTCCAATTAACATACAAACACTGCAAAGTTCCTTGTTCAGCTGAAGTAGATTAACTGTCCAGGCATCTCAAAGTGTATTGCAAGTAAGAAAATAAAATTTCTTCCTAAATATTTATCCCATTATTCCCATTTAGGTTATCTAGGCTTTTGAGGGTCGACATATATGTATATACACATACACATTTTTATATATAAGCATAAACATCTACATAAACATATATATGTATGCATATATGTATACACACAAATATATACACAAATCTATGCATCCCTAAGAGCTAGGGCTTTTTTTTTTTTTTGAAAGATCTTTTTAAAAGTTTTCCAAATATCAACACTTCAAATCTTTTCAATATAGGGCTCCAAGGACTATCCTTCTTCATACTTTTATTTCCATGAAGCTGAATAATGCCAGACAGTACAAAGCCATAAAACTGTACAAAACAAATATTTTTATACTACTCTGAAATATAAACAGGTAAATTAAACGTGTTATTTTACTTATTTCTCCACTGCATATGAACTTAAAACTCGCAACAATAATTCTTTTTCTCTTTTCTATCAAACAAAATCCTGATATGATCTTGTGGGTTTTTCTGCTATAGGGAACACGATATGATGCAATTCTTAAACATGGAGTATTCGGGTTGACTAAGAGAAGCAAGCAGGACAGAAAAGACTACTTATTGGACTTCATATTTACATAATATGTTTCATTCTTGTGCTCTGCTGTGCAAATCATGAAATACAACACAGAAAAATGGTTAAGAACTTTGCTAATTTATATTTCAGGAAATAATTTCTAGGACTTTTCACTCAAGAACAATGTTCTCTCGTAATATTTTGTTGAAAGGCAGACTTACGATACTCATGATGGCAGTTCATTAGATAGTCACTTCCCCTTCTTTAATTCAGCTTTTCATCAAGTGTGCAAAAAGTAAGATTCGTTCTTTGGGAAAAGGCTGCTTTGCAATGATTTTAACTGAAAGAAATCTTATATGAAATTACATAAGAGTCTTCCCTTCTACCCTTCAAAGATAAAAAATATTCTTTAGTTCTTGTTTCTCAATTGTCTCTAAGAACTATCAAATCGAGAAGAAAGAATTAATGGACTCCATAAGTACCCTTCCTAAAAACTGAGAAGAGGAGAGAGGAGAAGGGGGAAAAAGAAAAATTTATTACAACAAGGGAAAGAAGAGTGGACTTTTTAATTGCTATACTAGAAACAACCTTAAGTAAAAGTTCTAGAGAATCAGTTTTAAAACAAATAAGAATTCTACTAACTTCTCATAGAGTTTAGCAAAGACATGTCATCTCACACTAAAATCTCACCTTCCTCAACCTTATTACTGCAGATGCCATGGTAAATTGGTATCAAAATTAAAAAAAAAAAAAAAAGTCCAAAAAACCCCCTACCTCACTTACAGTGAAGTGAATAAAATGCATCAAAACGAAAACTTTCCTGCTTAAGAGTAAAAATCTTGAGAGATGCTACTATGCCTAACATTGGTACTGGATTAGCACTTCTCTTTCCTCTTAAGTAGAATTTCCATTCTAAGCAGATTTTCTAGTAAAATGAAGATGTGTCTACTCTGAGGACAGCTGTTACATCTCAGATTTAGGTTGATTGTTCAGATATCATTCCATTTACTGTCTGTCATATTCTGTAATAATTTTATATTAGTATAAAATTATCTACTCTCTTCAAGATCTTCCTGGGATACATTCAAGAAAATCCCTTATTTCCCAAAACATAATTTACCTTTTTCACCATGGCAATAATCATAATTAATAAGGAAGAGACATACAGCTTCTCAGGTGGCAATTTAATTCACTAATTTGCATAATTTTCTTCTGTTTAGGAAGTACAGGTTTTGAATCATGGCATCCAAGTACGCTAGCAACTTCTTAAGAGTTTTTCCCAATCTTTTCATACTATTAGTAGTCTTTCAGAGAGATATGTTGAAAAGAAATGTGAAGATAAGGAATGGTAGAAGGTAAACTGAAAATTTATTACACTCGAGTAATTTATGCTACCTCCCCTATCATTACTATTGCCCATATAATGCCTTAAGTGGGCACTGAATCTTGTATTTCGTGTACAATTAAGGTCTCAGCAGAAAAGGCAAAGTTGCATTTTGCAGTTTTATAGCATTTGGTCTCAAGTAGCAACGTTGCTTTCCGTTTTATGGTCAATAAAACATATTACATGTCTGCCCTTCCAAAACATATGCCAAGCTGCTTTTAGAACGTATATATTTTTTAGTAGCAGCAAGGGCAGAAGATCTAGAAATAGTAAACTCCTTGCTAATGTTCTCTCTAAGCTATTGAGACCTTAATTTTTGCAAGAGGAGAGTCCTAATGAATGACAGTTACCTTCAACTTTAGATGGAAGTGAGAAAAATGTACATTTAAAACCTTTCTGCACAACAGTAGCTGAGGCTTGGCTCACTATCACATTTCATTTTAAGTAGCTTAAGTATCAAAGGAAAGACTGAGAAATGTGGCCTGGACAGTTCTTCATTTATTTAGAAGGAATGGATCACCCAACAGACTAGTTTCAGCTGAAAGCAGCTTCATGGTCAAGAAATACTGCTAGTCAGGGCTAATTCTTTATTCAAAGGAAAGTGTTTGGATGATAATATGCAGGTAGATAAACGTTAAGCAAAGCCTGGGAATTGCTTTCTGATCTGGACTGTAGCAAGAATAAAAGAACTAATCCTTCTCTTAAAATTAGTGATATTAAGCAAATAAAAACAAAAACTCATACAAAATTGAGGATATTTGGGACTTTCCGTTGGTCATATGAACGTTTATTATACTTTGACTGACGTTTTTCCTTATGACACTTTTAACTGTTCCTCTGAAAAAGCCTGTTTAAATGCTTAATTTAAGGCTAACATGATTAAAATCACAGATTTGAGCTTGTTTGGAGGTTCTAACTGGGAAGCGCAGCTACCGTACACCCTTGACCAATGAACGGTACATCTCTATCGGGGAAAGTCGTCCTCTTCGAGCATGCAGCTTTGGGAGGGACACACACGGAGCGGTGAGGGAGGAAGGGGACAGCCACCTAGCCAGCCAGATCAGACAAATCAAGCCTGGTGATCAATGGGGTGACAGATGACGCAGCCAGATCACCCTCACATGCAAGATCATCAGAGTAGACACATCTTATAAGTGATCATCAGATCCTCTCTGTCCCATTTAGCCGAAAGAACAGCACAGTAGCAGACACCAATTCATTTTGAGGAAGTAAAAGCAAAAAAGTAAGAGGAAAATGAAGGCCAAAAGAAAGGATGCAAAGAGATATTGAGGCAGGACATCTGTGGAACAGAACAGTATAAGATCACACAGTTAAGAACTTTTATTTTGCAGAGGTATAAGATTAAAACCATGAATTTCATAATTTGCCAAAATTTTCTCATTTTTTTAAATTATTGTAACTTTAGGAATGCTCTTGTATGTAGTTTTGTGAGAGAAATAGAAATAGAAGCAAAAGAAAAGGGCATGCTCATGTGCATACACCAAACTATTTCTGTTGTCCTCTAGCGAATATAGAATTCTCTGGAATATAGACCTCATGAACCAAAAAAAGCTATATGCAAGTCAATATAGCCAGGCAGCATCTGTAACTTCACACACACAGAAAACACATATAATGTGCCTTCTCGTTCCAGTCTTGCATTTCTCTGAAAGCAGAAAAGTATAATTAAGTGAAATTGTGAGAGAGAACTGTAATGCAGATAAATGTCCCCTGTCAGTAACCACAAAATTCATCTTCACCTGTGACACAGAGCCAAATCTGAAACCAGGTCTGCACAAATGAATATATTAACCTACTGAATTATCTATCCTATTAGCATGATTTAATGGAATTTAATATTCTTTTCTGAGAATGCCAATATTGTAATTAAACTGTTCTTCTTAGGTGCCAATTTTGGGGAGCCTGTAGAACTAAATAATTGTAAAAAACCTACCATACAATTGCTGATAAATACGTGACAACTCATTAAAAAACCAAACTCATTTTAATATTCTAATTTATTACATACTATTAGGCAACTAAAACAACACTTTCAATAATTGGCTCCTTAAAATGCATCATCAGCAGAAATTCCACTTGGACTGAGACATCTGTGGTTATTTGCTCAGTAGTGTCCACTACATCTGTGCTTTATGGTTCAGACTAAGTCCACTCATATTTAGCTATTATAACTCAAGTAAAAGTTTAATGTGAAATAAGATGCATTTTGACATTCATATTCGCCCCACAGAGTTCCCACAGGCTAGAACAAGGCTAGCCATGACTCAACATCTAGGTGTTACTAGAGTCTACAATAAAGAGGAATGTATGCATACAGCATTTATGGTGAGCCACAACACTGGCCGTGTAGCTAGCCATTTTCTCTGCAAGTTATCATCTATACACACAGGACTAAGACAAGACCCAGCAGAGCAGAGTGCTTGTGACTGTAAAGAGAGCCTGCTTGACTCCACTGAAGCAGGCACTAGACACAGATAATAAGAAAATAACACATTGCAAATACACCTACTTACTGTAGGGTATGTTACTGTAGCTAGGGAAGCTCCCTGAGTTAATCATAAGATCAGACCTAAACTATCAGTTGACAGCTAGAAATCTATTTCTATTGGATGCAAGGGGTACAGACTGACCTTTCAATCTTATAATCAGAATTATTCAACGCATTTGAGAATACCTAGTATAACTTGCTTCAATACAGATAAAATGAGAAAAGCAATGGAATATTCAAAGCGCATGCAAGGTAGAGAATATGCCCAAATAAGACTTACGAAAGATGATATGCAAATAGATTATCCATAATTCAGAGAGGTCAGAAATCACTCAAGGCAAAAATGACACTAGACAATCTTTTACATATGTGGCTTATGAGCCATTCTTCTGGAGTTCTTCCCTGTTCATCATCAGACTGCCCTTTCTTGGTGTTAACTACCCATCCAAAATTAACGCTGAAAGACACACTGAAGTTAGGGTCAAGAAGCAAAAGGGAGAAATCATACAAGAAAATAGAAGTAATAATTACTACTGGTTGAACAGTTTATCAGATTTGAATACCAGAACTGCCTAGGTCAGTCTTAAATGGAAGGTCATTTTGTCTAACCTTACCCAAGCAATCATGAGGCATTAAACTGACCTTGCAAGTAGGGCAAGATTCATAATCTGGAACCTTGGTACCTGTTGCCTTCCTAAACGACATTAGAGTAAAGGCAATACAAAAATTATTCTGAAAAGCTAGCTCTCAAACACACCACTAGAAGCACAAATACTACCAACTGCATTTGGCTACGGACAGAAAAACGAAGAGAAAGTGATTACTGTTAGCCCTTCCTTCCTGAGATCATTAATGGAAAAAAGAAAGTGAGAAGGTTCACCACACTTCACCCTTTATGCCTAGTTAGAATCTATAAGAACACAAAACACAAAGTATTTAATGAACACTGATAGTCAAAAAATGCTGATCTTGAAACACAGAAACACAGGGGAAAAAATTATACATATTGGTAGGCAATAACTTCTCCCAAAAAAAATACTTTCAGTGTCAAGTTGTCACAATATCTCTATGAATAACAATTTTAAAAGTCCACAAAAGGGAGTAATAGAGGGAAGAGTATAGTGAAAGAATTATTTCACCTTTTTGACAATCTTTCCACACAGTTTTTCGATTCTTCTCATAATGTTTATTCAACCAGGTGAGGACAGTTCGTTCATAGGGAGAATATATATTACTGGATAAAGGTTCTGATTTTATTCTTGGCATTTTCTGCACGCTTTCCAGGCTCAACTGATCAGTGATATTACGTGAAGAAACACGTGTAAGAACAAACACCTGAAATTAGAAAAAGTATTTTTAAGCATGAACTGTAAAAAGGACAATTTCAAGTGGAATGATAAAAAAACTACTTCGAACTGAAAAGGTTTTCTGATTTAGAAAAGTTTTAAGAGACTTCACATTAGCATAAACGTATAACACAAAAGAGAACAGATTTGCTGAGGTTTTAGGGAATTCCTTTGCTTCCTTAAACAAAATGCAAACTGCAGCTTCCAAATGGTCTTGGGAGTCCGGAAAGGTCCCAGTTGACTGGAAGCTCGCAAACGTTGTCCCAGTTTTCAAGAAGGGTAAGAAGCAAGACCTGTAATTACAGGTCTGCCAGTCTCAATTCAGTGTCTGGTAAAATTATGGAGAAGATAATTCTGGGAGTTATTGGAAAAACACTTGAGAGACAATGCACACATTGGTCATAGCCAGCATGGGTTCACGAGGGGAAAGTCCTGCTTAACCAACTTATTTTCCTTTTCTGACAAGGTCACCCATTTAGTTGACCAAGGGAAGTCAGTAGATGTGGTGAGTTTGGATTTTAGCAAAGCTTTTGACGCTGTCTGTCACAGTATTCTTCTGGACAAAGTGTCCAGCATACAGCTAGACAAGTCCATAATATGCTCCAGCATGGGTCCCCTGTGGGGTCCCAGGTCCTGCCAGCAAACCCGCTCCAGTGTGAACTCCTCTGTCCACAGGTCCTGTCTGGAGCCTTTTCCAGCACAGACTCTCCATGGGGTGACAACATCCACCTGTTCCAGCATGGGGACCTCCATGGGCTGCAAGGGGACAGCCTGCCTCACCATGGTCTTCATCATGGGCTGCAGGGCAATCTCTGCTCCAGCACCTGGAGCACCTCCTCCCCTTCACTGGCCTTGGTGTCTGCAGAGTTGTTGCTCTCACATATTCTCACTTCTCTCTCCAGCTGCTCTTGCGCAGCAGTTTTTTCCCCTCCTCTAAATATGTTATCACAGGTGCTACCACTGTTGCTGATGGGCTCAGCCTTGGCCAGCAGCAGGTCTGTTTTGGAGCCAGTGGGCATCGGCTCTATTGGACATAGGGGAAGCTTCTACCAGCTTCTCACAGAAGCCACCCCTGTAGCCCCCCCACTACCAAAACCTTGCCATGCAAACCCAATACCTGATGGAATCAAGCCATTTCAAATTACCTATTTTTTAGAGTTTCATCTCATCAGGAAAAAAAAAAAATCCAAACTAAACCAAAACAGCACACACACATACTATTAATTTGGGAGTTTTTCTGCTCTGTGCTAGTTTGTCATGTAGCTATGAATATTTCAGCAAACTGAAAGAATAGCAAAGCAACTTGATTTCTGGTCACTATGATTGCATTTTCCCACATCCATGTTCCCATGTGTCCCTGTCTTCAGCCCACGTTTACATACAGTTTGTTGTTTGTTCCTCTCTCAGCTGTTTTTCTTGTTTTATTTTAGATCAACTCTACATCTTTGTACATACTTTCTTTAATGTAATTTTTGTCATTCTTTATCAGTAAATAATCACACAATCACCTCTAGAGATTTTCTAGACCAAACCTCCTGCTCAAAGCAAGATCAGCTAGAGTGGGTTGCCAGGATCACGTTTAGTTGGGTTTGGAACATCTGCGAGAATGGAAACTCCACAACCTTTCTGGAGAAGCTGTTCTAGCATGCAACCACACTCACAGTAACAAAGTTTCTTACATTTAAACAGAATCTCCTGTCTTTCAGTTTGTGCCTACTGCCTCTCACCACGTCACTGGGCACTACAGAGGAGAGCCTGGCACTGCCTTCTTTACACCCTCCCATTAGGTACTTACTCATTTAGAGTAAGAACACTCACTGTTAGAGAGAAATAAAATACTTAAAAGTACTTTGTTTTAAAGTTCTGTTTGGAAAAAAAACTTGAATATACCACAGATCTTTTTCAAAACAAAGGTTTTTGCCATCAGTTCTTCAGAATTTAACTAGTGAATGTATCTATAATTTACCTTGTATATCTGCAGTAGCACATCTGTCCAAGCTCGTTTGCTCATTGTCTCAAATACACTGTCCTCCAGAATGAATAGATGCTTGTCGCTAAGTTTATCTGAGTTTTTCCCACCTGATTTTCCCAACTCATCCATATGGCCCTTCAGGTAAAGAAATGGGATTTATTTTCAATATGCATTTCAGCAGTTTCCATAGGAAACTCACAAAAGAACAATAATGAATCAATAGCATAAATGACTGAGAACGTCCACTATAGCACAATGGTGATCAGCATTAGAACCATCTACAGTTCGCTGCTACTACAGGAATAAGAAGCACAATACAGAATTGACAGGAGTTGAAAGCAACAATAGGATAGAGAGGCAACACAAAGGATATTTTTTAAAAAATTATGAAATCAGTAGAAAGCAGTAAAATTAATTCTCCTTTGAGAAAACATATCTGTTGGAAATTAATCACAGGTATCAGCAGTATCGGAAGGAACTGAAGAGAAAAGCCAGGGGAGGAGGGCGTAAATGTCAGTGTCAGCTTACATTTCTGTTCAATCTCATGCATGTGCTTAGATTTATGCAATCCAAAACAGTCACCACAGTAGAACTACTCATGGTCCACAGAGAACTTCCATTAGTCTTCAAAGATTGACACTACGCACGTGGTCTTTGTTAAAAAGAGAACAAAAAATGAAACAAAACAAACAAACACAAAAAAAAAACCCCAAACTTACCTTCAGAGCAGTTTGTACTTTAATCCATTTCTTATAATCATCAGGTTCAAGCAGAAATTCTGGCATAACATGAGGAAGATATGCTCCTTGGCTTCTGAAATCGTAAAGCAGGAAAAGTTAATAGGTAGGCAAGCTAATTCTTTTTTAAGAGCAGCCCAAGTTTTTCAACTTGCTCAACCTCTCTGTAAGCTCTTCTGAGTTCTGAGTACACTTTGGACTGATGATCCAGTTCTAGTAATTGCTTTAGAGAGCTTCTGTTCATGAAGTTCATGTTCAATTCCTATGCTTACAACTAAATGCTAAAAGCACAGACAACTCCAGACAGATTGGCTTCTTTATGAGAATTGCTCCGCCATAAAGAACTTATTATACCACAAAGCATCAAAACACATAACACCCATTTCCATGTGAAAGCCAAAGGACCAGTGTTACATAACATTAGTAGAATTAAAAATTGATGATGCTTTATGTGTCTGCAGGTCTGATATTGGAAGTTTTATGAGTGTAAGCAAAGGTATTTCAAAACTCTGTTAATTGTTAAACTGACCTGCCAATCTGTTCTCAAGTGACTAATAAATGCAATAGGAAAAGCAACTGCAATTACAAAAGGCAACTTTATTAGACTGAATACCAAAAAAGCTAACTTCCAAGTGAAGAAAGAGTGTTCTTTAACTCAAATGACACAGTTTAAACAAATGTTGCTGGAAAGAAGGGAAAATAATGAAGAATTTTAAAGTTTATTTTTCTCAGGGGAAAAGAAGTTTCATGACTTTTAGGTCAGAAAGATTATCCTAGTTTATCTAGATTTATGTTGCTCTGTGTTTTTAACATGACTAATGTGAATAATAATCAGATGAGCTTTTCTTGTTATATAACCGATCACTTCATTCAAATGAAGTGATCGGACTTTTTTGGTACCATACGGTCCAAATTCAATTTACTTTGTATGTTAAAAGTCATACATCACAGTTTGAAAGTAAGACCAATGACAACTTATTTCTCTTCCCACAGAATTATATTTTGCTGGTAACAGCACATTTTTTGTCTCCATATTTTATATAGTGACATTATCTTCCCTGATTATTGAAATTTCATGCTTCGTGCAATTATCTAGCAGGTTCTTTTAAAACACAAATGTTTTAATCAAGGACCCAAAATAGCATCAGGTTAGTAGACTGGTTCCAAAACTCACCATGTATGAAATTCTCATTTTCCATTAAGTTATAAACTCTGTCCCATGAAATCCCATTAAAATTAGTTCTTGCAAATGATAAAAGAAGGAAGCTATACAGCATTCACCTTTTCAGGTGTCCTATCTTTCTTTCCATGTTTTTCCTTGGTAGATACATGGGAACAGGTGTAACCTACAATTTTCATCCTCAGAAAAGCTATATAACAATGTTACATGTCATCATAGTAAAGATGGGCTCTATATAACTGAGCGTTCTTATAACTGTCTTCATTTTGTTATTGAGGAACACTGCCTTAAAAAAAACTCCTCCTCATAAAGGCCAATATTTAACATGATGTCAGTTCTCCAAGATCAGTATTTTCACACTGTTAAGATGTTTTTCCTCAAGACACAAAGCTTGCAACAAATTAGTTAGTTGTATTGTAAAATACCCAAACTTCTCCTTTACTGCTGTGGTAATGTACCAAGGAAATCTATTAAGGGAAGGAAAATAAAACTGATACTTGGAATGCTTCTTGAAACAGCGAACATCTCCATGTTAGCAAGTGAAAAGTTTGAAAGATTAATATGCTTTATTTCAACCAGGCTGGACAGAAAGTAGTGGTTGGGGGAAGAAAGCTGAGGACTGCATGTTTCTATTCTTAGAGTGCTCTCCTGGGCTTCTTCAGGAGAGAATTTGCACTTCCACAAATCACAATGAACATGCAGGGATAGCAGATCACAGATGAATTACTCATATCTAGGCTGGCTCTAGATGTCTTACCATCATTACACACAGTTGTGCCAGCAGTGCAGATATCAGACATTTTTGTACTATGAATACTCTTAAATAACAACTTGTTAAGAAATAAAAATATTCTAGGCGATCCTAAAATGCACAATTAGGAAAAGAATATCCATAAATCAGGAACAATGATGAAATCTGATAGGATTCATTCAAACTAGAAGAGGCAGAAACTAAAAGGATGTGGTAATGCTAAGCATCATCTAGCATCTAGCATCAAATACATATAAGCACAAGAGTCCAACTAGAACCACTTTTCTATGGCAACCTGTATCATTTTGCTAGGATTCTTTTGGATTACTACTTCATTTCCAATCATCAGATCTCATCAATCATCAGTCATCAATGTATCTGCATACAGAGGCGCTGAACTTAGCCTTGACCAACTGGCTGTTGCTCCAATTCTGTTCTGAATATATCAGTGAGTTAACAGACACAACTCAGTAAGGCTGAAGGATTTTAATAAAATTTAGCTATTAAATAGCTTTCCAAGTTGCCCAAGAAACCACCTTTGAAACGCTTAAGTATTTCTTTCCAATTGCCGTTATGCTTAGTAAACGGGGTTGTGGGATCCACTTACCCTAATACTCACCATTTTAAAGTAGGCAACTAACATCATATATGCTAGTTTCAAGATGCCTAGATTCCGTTGAAAACCTCAATGGGAAGATGACATAGGAGCCATCAGGCTCCACCAGGAGAGAATTTTGACCCTATCTAGGCATGCTCCAAAAGCTTTCCATGAAAACTCTTCAAGGAAAATTATGTGAATTAATATTTTGATCGAAGCTCCTGAAGAGACTTTTTTAGGGGTAGGTTCAAGAATAAAGTATGCAAAAGGCAGAAACCCAGAAATCTGACTGCCTTCTTGCAAGAAACTGCCAGAATATTAAAAAAATAAGGTATATTGGAATACCTTTCTGGTACAACATTAATGTAAGTAGATTAATGATGTTCTTAAGTTTCTTCATCTCTGTCTTGAAGAAATATTTCCACTTGTGGTGTTCATTTCCAATGTTATGAATAAATGTATATGCCTAGCTTCACCACATACATACCACACTATCCAAATTCAAAAAGTGCTAAGAATTTACCTTGTTTGCCCAAGCCTGGGCAATCACAATCAGGGTGTCAGACAAACAGGGTGAGGAAAAGTAGTGTTTTCCAGAGCTGACAATGACCAACAAGGCTTTCTGGTATGCTCAAAGATACTGGGTGGCATGCTCAAACTTGGATGATGACTGATGGTAGGTATCACTGTCATCCAATGAGAAGTGATGTTATTTTGGTTCCTTCATACTGACCTCATCCATCAAACAATGAGTTAGATAATAGTTATTAACATATTTGAAGCTAGACAGAAGAAATATTATCAGTCCTGAAAGACCAAAGTCAAAGTCTATATGAATTTGAGTTAGGGCTGTAAAATCCTATACTGAAGGGTGAAAGGCTCTGAAAGGTACACTCCTCCAGAAGAAGAATCAGCAGGGTAGCATTAGTAAGAGTTTTCAGTTGATAGGATGGCAAGTCATTCTTCAGCAGTCCATTGCATAATGACTCTGGCCTTTAAAATAGGATGGGAAAATACAATGGGATATATCCATCAATTCCTTTATTTAGTATCAGAATGGATGTCGAAGTCATGAAAACAAAAGAAATCTGTAAACATTGTTCTTCATTAGAAAAGAAAGGCAAAGATATTGTTCTGCCACTGCTGCAATGGCTCCTCAAAATCATCTGCCACTATATTATCTATGATGCACAGAAGAATACTATTCTGCCTCTTTTAAAAAAGGAATGACTTGGATCAAAGTTGCAAATAAAGGTCCAGTACTGTTGGACGCAGAGGAAACTTTTGCTTTCATTTCCCCGTTAACATTGTAAATGCTTTGAGATAAAGCCCTTGATTTTCACTGTGTCTATAGATGTGGTTGCTCTGCTATAGATATCAGTCATTCTGTTATTGATGCGGAGACAGTTTGGTTTTTGGGTTTGTTTTTTTTTTTTTTTAAAGATAGCTAAATTAAACAAGTTGTGTGCGGCACTTTTACCATCTTCCATCAGGTTTCTGATTCAGTGCATTGAGAAAGCTTATGGGATCTAAAGAGGCAACTCAGTGCGCCCAGGAAGATGGAATTATTGAAAGTAAAATTCTGTAATTGAACAGAAAGAGGTGTTTGAGATAATGGTGGATAAACAGCATAGTTTCTTGTTTCCATAAACTTATTAAAAGTTGTAATTGATCATTCTCTGGAATACTTCTGTTGATAGATATCCTGGAAAAGATACCTGTTGATGAAACTACACTAAGTATCATTGTGCTTTCAGACCATAAGGTCTGCTGTATGTCACTGCAGCTACTGGCCCTTCTGTTACATAAGAAGCAGTGCGCCTTGGTCTTATTATGAGTTCAGATACAGCTATACCACTGTTATTCTCAGATGAAAAGCTTATATTTAGAATATGTAATGTAGTATGTAATTGACAGTTTTTAAATTGCTTTCCAGACTCTTAAAACACTAGATGAGGGTCCTAAAAAGATGCAGACGTGCTGTGTTTCAGGACTTCTCATGATCTCTAAGGATCTCATGGCACTAGACTTTCTCTGAAGTTAATTTTCTTCGCTATTTCACAGCAGCAACAACCAAGAAGGATGAAGAGAAATTTATTAACCTTTTTTGATTTGCACCATCTTTGACATTTGTTCCCTATTATGTGGCAAGATAAGATTATCAATGAAGATACCTAATAGCTAAATCTGTTCAGCAGGAGGAGCACTGCTTCCATTTCTTGGCATATTATTAATATGAAAGGCTAACAGATTACAAAGTCAGTCTACAAAATTTTTGATAGAGCCAGTAATTACAGGACAAAGAGTGTCAGTGGAATGCTAAGATCATTAATGACAAACCTGATTTGAGTATCTACTGAGTCTAAGGAATGAGGTTGAGAGTCATCTTATTTCATAATTAAAGGACCAGAGTTCCTGTGGAATTCCTGTGCTGGATATAGCCCTACCAAAGGACACCTCAATTAATGTAAACTGCAGAGGATAACCTCAGTAAAAATTAATTAAAATTTATCACAGATTCACAGAGTCACAGAATGGTTCAGGTTGGAAGAGACCGTAAAGATCAACTAGTTCCAATCCCCCTGCCATGGGCAGGGACACCTCCCACTAGATCAGGCTGCTCAAAGCCCCATCCAGCCTGGCCTTGAACACTTCCACTTATAATACATAAATCTTAGAACACGAAAGACAGAGTGCAAAGGAGACCCTAAACCTATGCTATGTTGTTCAGTTGGAACTACGTTTGAACTATACTAATAAAAGAAGTGGAAAGAAAAGATGCATATTTTATCATACATGTACTTACTTAAGGAAAGCAAGCAATGTAGAATGCTGCCAGTGCAGCTGTAATATTCGTTCAACTGGATCAAGGGGCAATGACTTGCTCGATGTAATACCTGGTAACAACTGTCCACTCAGATGGAATACCATGTCATAAACAGTCTTAGTATCTTTGCCAAGGTTTTGTTTAAAACCAGTTTCTTGCGAAGAGGTCATCTGGACTTTACACACATCCCTAAGAGAGAGAAAAGCCTCTGATATTATTCTTTTAAAAGCACAAAACAAGCTAACATTATATACAATCACGATGATAAATTTAATGAGCCAAGAAGTAAAAACAGCAGCAAGAGGGCTGAAAAATATAGCACTTCTTCCTTTTTACATAACTTTCATAATAATGTAAGAACTTCAAACTACGTGGAATATTTAATAAGTATATGTGAAATATTTCATAAATAACTTTGTGTTTGTCACTGCTTTCTGCCAAACATAACTTTGATTTCTATCATGTTTATAAATGCCTATGTCTTTGTGTCCCAGGAGACTTGCTTCATTATGTAATAGCAAGCTAGATGGTGGCATTACTTAGTTGATCTTAAGACTGATCTTATATTTCCAGAGTGTTTGCAAGACTGTTGATTATGAAATTTGCTTTCCCATCTGTTTCTTGATCTCAGAGTATGTGGGGGGAAAAATAAATATTGATAAAACTCTTATTTATGACACCAAAGAAGGGACAATTGCTAGAACTGTGTTCATTCTGGAAGGAGAATCAATTTCAGTTAAGAGGGTAATATATAGTTTGAACCGCATATTTAACATACACTGCATTTTGATATATCAGAGCATCATAGCTGGAAATATACCTTAGAAAATTAAAAATAACACCTGAATAATATTTTCATATAAACAGCACATAGATACTACAATTTTAATATACAACTCTGCATTAGAGTGTGATTATATTCCTCAATCATACCCAAAACAATTTAGTATATATGTTAACATTTTATTAGGCAGACATAAGTTAGCTCTAAGGAGATATGAATTACCGTCTCAGTGAATATGGTACTGAAATAGGATTTTGTCCCTTAGACCAACCAAAGAGAGTGAACCAATTCTTAATAGCAGTTAGGGTTTTCTGAAAGAAGATGTACTCCTCTTTATCTTCATCAGGAAAAAATGACAATTCAAATTTATTTTCTCTCCCATCACTTTGACTGTCAGTTTCGCTCTCATCACTGATCTCTTCATCACTCTCACTTTCAAAAGTAGTATCTGACTCTGAATAATACACACACAAAAAAAATAAAAATCCAGAAAGATTCCTTATTTCACTATTTTTGTCTAGTACAAAACCAGTATTTTTTTTAACAAACAATTGTTTTCAGAAAACAGAAAACTGTCAGACAACAAATGATCAACTTATTTCAGGAGGAAACAATTTAAGAGACAGGTACATGGGAATAGAAAAAATTATATTACTGGAATCTAATTTCACTTAAAGAAAAAAATATCACCCAATCAGAAGAAAATAAATTCAGGCACAGCTTACAAAACCACAGTCAATGTTCTTAAATAAAAAGTCTTACATACAGTTCCAGTAGGTTTAGGTTTACCAGCTAGTCAATGCTAGTTCCCCACCCCAGTCACATAGCATGGCTCAATAACTGACTTGTGTTCAGTTTATCAGGTATTGTATAGGTACAACTAAGGCTATATCCCAATCTATAAGCCTTTGGACTTCTGTCCCCTCTGTTAGGCCTTCTCTCTCCTAAATTCTGACCTGGTCAAAACTACTTGTTTTGTTAACAACATCAACAACAATATTATTACACAGAAGATAACAACAGAACAGTTTTCCTCATAGCACAAATAAATAATTTAGATGATTCCATCCTCCAAGGTGTATTTTAATACCACCAGTTTTAATGTTTCTAGAAATGATGAAAAATTAAAACTAATACCTTGGACAGTGAATAAAAAAATCTTGTTAGGATTTAAGAAGAAAATACAATACAGAGAAAGAGAATCGTCCTTTGTAAGATCATCACGCAGTCAGATCTGAGATTGTGCAATCCTGCCAGTTGACAAGATTACTTTTCCACGGAGGTTAATAGTGGAGCAGATATCCACATGCAGCTTGTGGAGGACCCCACGCCAGAGCAAGTGAATGCACCCAAAGGAGGCTGTGACTTTGTGGAGAGCCCACACTGGAACAGGCTCCTGGCAGAATCTGTGGACCCGTGGAGAGAACAGCCCACACTGCATGCAGCAGGTGTGCTGGCAGGACTTGTGACCCAGTGGGGGACCTAAGCTGCAGAAATTCATGAAGAACTGTAGCCCATGGGAAGGACTCATGTTGGAAAAGTTTGTGGAGGAACATCTCCCATGGGTGGGACTCCATGCTGCAGCAGGGGAAGAGAGCAAGGAGGAAGGAATGGCAGAGACAACATGTGATGAACTGACCATAACCCCCATTCCCTGTCCCTCTGCACAGCACAGAGGGAGGCGGTAGAGAATTCAGGAGTAAAGTTGAGCCTGGGAAGAAGGGAGGGGTGGGTCGAAGGTGCTTTAAGATTTATTTTTTATTTCTCATTATCCTCCTCTGATTTGTTTGGTAACACATTAAATTAATTTTCCCCAAGTCATGTCCATTTTGCCTGTGACGATAATTGCTGAGTGATTTTTTCCTGTCCTTATTTCAACCCATGAGCCCTTTAGTTGTATTTTCTCTCCCTTGTCCAGCTTAGGAGGGGAGTGATACAGTGGCTTCGGTGGGCATCTGGCATCCAGCCAGTGGGCCAACCCACCACACCTCACTGACAATGGTTGTTTTTATATGGTACTTCATAAATGCAATAAAAATGTCAAAGTCTAACTTGAGCATACAACTAGACCTTTGCAGAATACAGCATATTTAGAGTGTATATGGTTGGTTAGTTCATGACTATAGAAGCAATACTCTTCTTAGCAACTAATCCCTTAGCTTTGTTCAGTAGTTATTTTTCTGCTCACTCCTCCCTGGACATGTTATTGCAAAAGAGACCATGACTTTTTTTTTTTTTTGGTTGGTTTTTTTTCTTTTTTCCTTTTTTTGTTTGTTTGTTTGTTTTTCCCCTCTAGTTTGAATGATTTCACTTCCACTTAGTCTGCTAAAAGGAAGGAAAGCGTTTTCTGCTTCTATACTCTAGGCCAGGTTTCCCATGGTGTCATAGGAGAGGACAACCTCCCCAGTAATCATTGATTATACGTGCAGAAGCATTTCAGGCAAAGCTTACAACTGTGAAACATAACTCTTTAAAGTAGTAAGCTGAAAAGCAGTTGTAAGAGCTCAAAATGTTTAAAGTGAACATCTGCACTATACCTGATTGAGAATCTTCATAGGTTGAGTCAGTGGTTGAGTCAGTGGTTGCACCAAAGGAACTTGAGGAAATACTATGGGAATGTGACTGTGGAGTACAACATGGATGCAGAACAACTTCTCCACTACTGGATTCCTTACTGTCTATAAAACAAGATTACAAACTGCAGTTGAGAAAACATATTTTATTGTCTGTGCTTTAAAGTTTATAAACGGATATCTGCTTCTATATTTTTCTATTTCGTGTTTTAATTAATCAAGTAACAGTTCTCATTTGACTCATGATGAAAATCTCACTTTGGTCATTAGACTGGGGACAAAAAAAAAAGTTACCTGCATATTCTTTTCTATTAACTATATGTTTTACAGGATGGGTCTTCAACACTGGCTGAAAAGCACCCATGAGAACAGCGCTGATTCAAGAATTCTAAGTCATGAACAAAATATTCTTCATTAATTTTTTATGCCAGCTCCGTAATGAGTCTCAGAATACCATTATCAAGCTCTTTTTGACTCAACAACACGTATTTCTACAAACCAAACTCAAAATCATGTTTTATCAATCCATTAGTACTGTTAGAACATTTATTCTGACATTCGCATGTTGGCCTATGATAGGATTAGAGGACCCTCTGCTAGCTATCTCTGATGTCAGTCTCCAGAACAACAGAAGAACACACAGTGTAGTTTCTAGAGAAGTAAACACACAGAAGTAAACAGTAAGAGAAGGAAGAAATCTGTATGATTATCTTTAATTTTTGATTGCTGTCACTGTTGCTTGTATGGTTTGGAGCAAATAATACAAGAGCATGTTGTCAGGTATGTGTAAGCAAAGCCTTCCTGAATAGCTTTCAAAGCCACTGTATTGTATAGTTATGGTTTGGTCACATTAAATGGCATTCCACACCAAAATAGTCTATACAAAACCACATCAAATAGACTCAAGAAATTTAGTGGTAATGACTTGCTTCAAAACAGATACAAACTGATAACGTAAAAAAAACAGATCAATACAGGACAGAAATATCCCACTATAATGGGAGATCAGTTCTTATAAAATCATCGCTCAATTTTTGCCTTAATCCTCAAAGAAAACCTACAAGCATCTTCAAAAGACAAGCTTGCAAAAAAGATCTATTGGTCAAAAAAAAAAAATCATCACACATTTACAAGAGATAACACTTTTCCCCCTTTTCTTATCTTCATTTAATTGTGCTATGATCCATGAATTATATGGTACCTATACCTACCTTCTATAGGGAAAAAAAAAAAAATCATTACCTGTCTTCTTGCTAATCCCTCTTTCAACTTCAGAAGTATCATCTCTCTTTTCTCTTAGATAGTCCAAGTAACATACTTATTTAGTTAACACAGTCTTAGAATTTACAGTCTTCAAAGCTAAATCTATTTCAGACCTAACGACTTGCTTACCTGAAAAACTTGTCCATTTCATCAAAATATATCAGATCACAACAACTATAAAAAATACAATCATTCACCCCATACTCGAACATACTTCGAGCAGGAGGTTGGGCTAGATTACCCCCAGAGATTCTTTCCAACCTGAATTATACAATGACTCCAAACTCTTCCTATAAGCACAGCTACACATAAAGAAATTATAGATCACTGAGGCAGGCAGAAAGGGAGAAGGGTGCAGGAGGCAGGCAGAGACAGGGGTCGGGGAAGGTGGGGGAGTGATGATGACACAGGCAGAGATGTAGATACAGAGAGGCAGGCAGAGACACAGTGCAGATAAAAATATTTCTAGTCTCTGATTACAGGCTTTTATTAGGCCTTGAGATATGGCTATGCTTTCCAGCCTTCAAGGACAGTAATTAAAAAAAACTGAAAACTATTCCCAACAGGCAAGTAATGATCACATTTTATCATAACATCATATGGCTTTCTTCAAAACATACATAACTATCGTCCTAGGAACTGCTGATGATTACTCTCTATCAATATAATTTTAATTATGTTCATTTATTCTCTATTGTTGGTCTGTTTTCTCTACACATACTTTAAGAACTACATAAAACATTCTGTAAGATTTAGGCTTGTCCACTATTTTTCAATAAACATTACCCAATCATTTACATAAATTTTCCTCATTTTCAACAAGAAAACAGAAGCTATTAAACTGTTTTAAAATTTCATTGCAGTATCCCCTTGTAACTGATGAGGAGAAATACTATCTTGATTATAACATCCCTGTTATCACCCTGAAAACATTGATAATACTACTAGATATAATATAATTCTAAGAGGTAGAGCGTTGACTGCTTACTGCTTCTCAAGATAATTTGTTGATCAGAGGGGTGAAATGCCAAATACGGGTATAAAGTAAGAAGGCAATTCTCTGCTGTCGCAGCAACTTGAATTGAGAACCTGTCCAAGACAAAACACAAAAGTGATAGTTTTCTATTTAGCCATAGTAATCAAGATACTTCAGCACAAGAACAAAAGACAGAATGAAGGTGTCCAGATAACGTCTTTTCTCTTCTGGTTCAATAGGAGAATACACAGATGGGACTGAACATGACGAAATGCTGAAGTTTAGTATAGTATTTTTACTTCATAGTTTTACTACGAGCATGGATGTATCATTAATCCGAAAGTCCAAGAGTTAGCAGAGATTTCATGAAATAAATGAACTCTGTCTCTCTGAAAAGAAAAAACAACTAAAATTACAGCTGACTTTTATGAATATCCTGAAGGAGATTGCTAACTTGCTAAATATATCCTATAACTTTTCACAGGGGAAGTTTTCTTGAAAAGCAACTTCTATTTTGATTTAATGTTTATTCTACAAGACTTTACAGAAACTTCAAAATAAATAGATTCAATTTAAAACCGATGAGATATTGACTGCAATTGCTAGAATATAATAGAAATTGATGTACATGCTCCAGTGTTTCACTAGAGTGTCTGTACTGTCTGCAGCAGCCATATTAAAGTGTAGCAGTCCACCTCTTAACCCTTTTTTCATACTTCACTTCAATCTCTTGGGGTGCAGTCAACACGTAAATTATTGCCATCAATTGATCCCTGTTAGCCATCTGTATGTATGTTCTTAGCTCATTGCAACTGACAGGTAATTCAACTGAGCTTAGTCCTATGTTATTACATAGCTGACTTTTTACTCCACATTAACCTATTAACTAACATTAATATTAATTAACTATTTTAACTAAGCTGTCAAAAATACAAAGAAAAATGTAGTTTAATAATTCGAACAGCATGCTGATATCCATTTTTCTTTAGTATATTGAGTACTATGCATATTGAAAATATACCTTGCACAGAGTAAAACCGTGTGTTTTCTATTTTTCTTTAAATTACGTATTGAAGAATAAATTCCTATTTAATGTAAAGTTAGACAAATATTAAAAGATATCACAAGACCTTTCAGATTAATTTATAATATGCCATAATTAGCTTCTACTGCTTTGTTATAGAATAACATAATCAAGGAAAACATAAATGTTTTGGAAGTACCAGAAAGTAGCTTTTTTTCCTCTTTCATACTCCCCTCTCGAAACACAACATTCTTACATACTGCTTTCAGAGAAATTTTATTAAATAGAGAAAGGCTCCAACAAAATCCACAGCCATCTTTCTCATTTGTAAATATTCACATTTGAATATCAATTTCACAGCTAATAGTTGTTTAAATCAATAATCCAGCTCTGCATTATGTTGGTTTGTTCTTAGGACATCTCAGTCCTATTGAAACTTGGCTGGGAGCGGGGCAAGGCCCTTGGCCAGGTCCACCTCGTAGCATAGTATTTCTTTTATCTAACTTCATGTTTTCTGCTTTTATTCAGCAAAAATCTCAGCAGCGGGACAGATGGTTACAACAGGTGTATCTACATCTATCTGTATGTATAAAATGTAGATTTGTACATGCCCAAACCAGATAATATCTTTTTCTACCTTTACCAGGCCATTTAAAGACACACAGGATCAATAACTACAACACAGAAAAGGTTGCCAACTTCCAACTCGTGACTTTACAGTGATAAACGACAATTCTCAATCCTCTGCAGGCATACATTAGGTTAACTTCAGACAACAAAATTGGGGGCGGGGTGGAAGAAAGCTGTACGAAGGTTAATGAAAGACATAGCTCAAGCAATAGGAAAGTTACTCGGATGTCTGTATTATTGGATTCAGTTACTTTCTGATTTCTCAGTTTGAGATGAGCACCTCAGCCATCTCCATCCTCAACACTGATTTGAGATTTGGGCATATGAAAAAATCTTCATTCATGCTTTGATCTGCACAGTAATGAAACACAGAAGAGTGTGCTTGAGGACAACCGCAGCACATCTTAACTAATTACCCAAATTCAATGAGTGATACTACTCAAAGCAAAGGTACTACTGCACAATCTAGAATATAGAAAAAAGCCATCACTAGAGAACATATATGTACAAACAAATGCTTCAGACCTCAGAGTCCTGCTGCAAGAGAAGCTCCTCCCTGCTCCATGCTGCTAACAACCCAACAAGGGTATGTCTCCTTGCCTGCTGTGATATTATAACAAGAGAAATCAATACACCCAGCCCATAGCAAACACAATGCAAATGTATATTCTTAACTAAGAAATTTAGAAGTTTCAGAGTGTTCATAAGATGAAAAATTGGACAATGAAGCACCCGTGCTGGCTGAGCACAAGCTCTGAAGCAACACCAGAAATCTGCAAGTGAAGTGACAGTCATGAGTAAATCCCTGCTGCACGGGACAGAGAACATCATTTGCCAACCTGACCCTTCATCTAGGGACATTTGGTGCTTGTCTGGGGCTTTGATCCAGGACGCTGTTGACAGACCGATGCAGGTTGTCCGACCCTTGACCATGCTACTCTTCCACATGGGCACCAGTAAAGTTGATAGGGAGACCTGGAACATATCAGGCATTAGCACAGCTTTGGGGGCAATGATCAAGGGAATGGGGCACAGGTGGTCTTCTCTTCAATTATTCTCATGAAGGAAAAGAGCTTAAGAATTAGTGGATGGATCCTGCAAGTCAAGATCTGATTCTGCAGCTGATATTGACAGCAAGGATTTAGCTCCTGTGACCATGGGTCTACTATGGCTGTAATAACCATGAGATAAGGGAGTTCAGGATTCCGAAAGGAGGAAACAAGGCAAAAAGCCTGTATTATTACAACCCTGTAATTCAGAAGAGCAGATTTTGGCCAGCAAAGAGCCATAAGGTTGAAGAAGGGACTGAAGAATCTGTTATATGGGGAGACACTCAGAGTTCAGCCTGCAGAAGAGAAGGCTCAGGGGGATCCTATCTACGTGTACAAATATCTGATGTGAGGGAATAAAGAAGATGGAGCCAAACTCCTTTCAGTGATGCTCAGTGAGAGAACAAAAGGCAACGGGTGCAAATTGAAATACAGGAAATTCTATCTAGTCATAAAAAAAAAAAAAATTATTTACCATGAGCGTGGTGAAACACTGGAATAGTGTGCCCAGAGAGTGCTGTGGAATGTCCATCTTTGGAGATATTCAAAAAACAACTGGACAGAGGAGGGGATTTGAAGAGGGAACTAGATGATCTCCGTAGGTTCTCTCCAACCTCAGCCATTTAGTGATAATAAATATTGACTCGGTTATTGGCCATGTGTCCACTCATCATAATTAAGTATTTTCATATGGTATTTTCCCAAAAGTGGGATTTGAAAGGAAACTTCAAGAAGAATGAGTCAGTAGCTAAAAAAAATAATCATCTGAGTTTCAAAAGATGACATTCCATTCATAAGGAAACATGGCAGAAAAAACAAGAGCGTTAGGAGCTAAATATTTACCATATACATTTCAGGCATTGAGATACAGGGCACCAGACAGAAAAGCATGCGTATTGCCATAGAAATATGGTAAACAGATTACAGAGACATGTACATTTTGCATGCGCTTAAAATCATCTTGTACCACTGACCTTCATTTATAACACCATTCATGAAGTGATGTAACAAAGCTAGAAGTCTTGTGCAATGTATTTTGTATTTTTTTTAATTTTTGTATTTATTTTGTATTTATTCTTGCTAAATAATATAGAAGTCTATGCTATTCTATCAGAATGAAAGGAACCTGTATTGCTAGCAAATGTGAAGTTACTGTGTTAAATTATTCAGTGCATTCAGTTTTATAATGCTTAATAAAGCAATAAAACAAAAAAAATTTGTTACCGACATGAACTATCATTTCCACTGCTATTGCAGTGTTTATTCTCTAACACATATTTCCAAAGAACACTGAACAGGAGAATGGTCATTAAGTATATTGTGTTTACCAACATTTGAAACTGCTGATCACCAAAACCTAAAGCTCTCTGATGACAAAAAAATACCATCCAACATTCTATATAAAAGCAGTTCATTCACTTCTCTTAACAGTGATTTTTTTTGTTTGTTTGTTTGCTTTAATGTTTGTGGAAAGACAAAAGAAGCTGAATCTAAATATATTTATCCTGTTTATTTTGCTCTACAGCATTTCAGACATTTTCTAAGTAGAAACAAATGATTCATTTTGTATCGGTGTACCCCAAATTCTCTAGAAATACTGGCACCGCTAAATAACCTTTCTTCAACAGTACTCATTAACAGATGCAGAATATCAGTAACAATTTCTAAAGAGAAAGAATCCAAAGCCATTAGGATATAACTAAAAAATTTCTGTAGCAACATTGCTTGGCTAAATTAAGAAAATATTTAAGTGAGGCTCTCACTGCTAGTTTAGGGAACAAAACAGACTGCTTGCAGAATTGAATAGTGTCAAAAGGAAACTTGACATGACAATCAGGCATTTTACAGATCTTTAAGGAGGAGGAACAACCTAGCAGGAAACAAGAAGTTGTAAAGTAAAAATAAATAAATAAATAAATACCTGCCCTCCTTCCTCCCCCCTAAAAATCTTTGAACACATCCAGAGATGACAGAACTGGAAGCAAGAGGAAAAGATGATCCATGCAAGCTCTGCCATTTCTATTCACAAATGAGCAGTTCCCCACACCTAGGAGCTCTTTTCCTTTGTAGCAGGTGCTCAGGCTTCCGCAACAATCAAAATAATACAATAATGAATAGTGACAGACAAGAGTTTCACATGATATACAAGACTTATAGCTGGGAAAGTAGCCACATTTTTTCTAGTAGCAGCAATGATATCTGTTCTTAATTCCTGAATAGCAGATGCTTCAGCTGGCAGGGACCATCATAAAATGGTAGAAAGCCACAAGCACAGAAAAAAACAGGAGCGATTAACGGGTTTGGACCATTCTGATTTTCAAAACCATTCCGAACTATCTGAAGTAAAATCCCAATATATTATTAGGTCGGATGAATGCAGCAAAGCAGCAAGCAAACATCAAGAACTCCAATGTTTTCTAGCTCCCTGTTTTCTCCAAATTTAAATGATATTGAAAGACACTGACAGCTTGTATTCTATCAGGCATGCCAGCAGAATACATGCTTTTGACATCTGCCAGCAGTACCTACTGAAGAGCTGCACGGTTTAAGCACATTTCCCAAGAGCAAAAGGGAACGTACGTTTTCACTCTCTGAGACACTCAGATCTCATGGACTACCAAAAAAAGTGGGATTTATTCATAATTGGGTACCTTTCAGTGACTGTGTCTCAGTTGCATCATGTTGTTATTAGAGGCTAAGATCCCTGACATCGTTTCTTCCTGAGGTTCCAGCCATAACCAATGTGAATAACATCAGAAATTGCATGAGTTTCCCCAGCTTCCCAGTGGGAGAGAGAAAGAAAACGGAGAACTATAAAACATGGGAGGCAAGGACCTCAGTACATTTGTGTCATCAATGATCACAGCAATTTATCTACCCACCGCATGTGGAAAGTGGGAGAAGGGGGAGTGAAGGGGGGACGACACAAGAGAGGGGATTTTTTGCTGTTGTTTACTACTTATTTTTTTAGTAAGAATATGTTAAATGTCATTTCAATCAGGATGCCAGAAGACTTTACTTCCTGCTAAATTATTTATCTAATCAGCAAATTAAAACATATAATAACAATTAGAGGACAAATATATAAACATGCCATGTTCACCAAGGCTTTTTTTTTTTTGTTTAGTTTTTCAAGTTGAATGAAATAAGTGTCATAGCTAAATATTTCTTCCCATTTATTAAATTCTTGCTCAAGACTTTCTTGGATTTTATGTTATCGTTTACTTCTATATTCCTATCAGCCCTACACAAGGAAATGTCATTCTGCTTTGGAGTCAAAGGAGCAAAAAGGACGAACAGAGATTTAAAATAACATTAGAAATTAAATGCAAATTCTCATTTAAGGCAGTCATTAAATAAATATTAATGCACTTTCTTATGATCCATTTAATGGAATCTGTGCACACAGTAAATTACTTGCATAAATGGCAACCGTATATCTCTTCAGTTTTCTTTTACAGCTACATATTAGCATGGTTTTGCTATAAAACATGATTGCCTATAGTCTTTCAACTATTTTCTGTAAAGCAGCCAAATTCAACAGTATCTGTCCTCTATCCAATGTTCACTCTGATTTAAAGAAAAAAAAGTGTTATTATTTAGATGGACTTAATATGGACTATGAGAATCAACCTTACTAAATCAATGAATTTAGAGAAGCAAAACACTCCAGAGCTGAAGTAAAAAATGACCAAAACAGAGTATTTGTCTCGTCAATACTCATGCTTTGAAATATGGCTAGAATTAGTTTTGCTTAGAAGTTAAGGCTCCTCTTCTAAGTAGGTAAATACAGGACATGATATTTTACCACTATATGAAAATAACTTTCAAACTTGCTAATTTTAATTCCATCCCAGAACACAGAATATGAGTTGAAGTTCAAAATTTTAGTTCAAATCATTTTAAAATACATATTATTACTTTGAAAATGGAAATATAAAGAGAGAATACTTGACAAATTAATACATCTTCAGCAGCTGATACTGTGAGATTTCACGGCCTATTAAACAAACCAGGAACCTATTCAAGACCAGTTAGCTTTTATAGATCTTATAAAAGGTTATAGGTTTCATTGTTTTATTATTAAAGATCTAGAGGGCCCCAAAATCCTGTCTTCCTAAAAGATTCAAATTAACAAAGCAGTTTGAATTCATTAGTTACACAGTTTGAAACAAACTGCTCAAATGCTCAGATAATTAGTTGAATCGGGTTTGAAGTTTGAACACATTGCATAGGCCTCCAATGGGGGGCTGGGAAGAATGAGGGTAGATACGCAGAGAACAAGAAATTGCAGCTACAGATTACTATAGAGGGGAATATCAAAGCCCTTCACAATATTAGCAGTAGTAACAAAACGCAAGTCTGGATAAATCATCATAGACTTCATTAGAATAATAACTATACGCTCAGGATTAGAGAATCGGGCACGCACTTAGACTTTTAAAATTGAAGATAGAATTCTTTCTGCTTATGATAAAAACAATTTCTTCCACAAGCCAATATGAATAATATTACTACACTGATTAAGAGCACACACAGAATCTCTGTTTTGGATGGTGTGCTATTTCATCCAGTTGTATTCAGCCCATGCACACATGCAACTCCCCAACAGGAAATCACATATGCATTTGCAAACCAACGTTATTAGTTTTAAAATACAGCAGCAATTTTTAAATGATTTGACATTCCTGAGCATGAATTTTTTTGCCTTTGCGAGCTGGGATGCCTTAAGGTGAAGACTTTTATTTGGTATCCTTTTTTCAAAAACGCATTGAATTTGCCTTTAAATTGAGGATGGTAACCTTTATTTCACTTTAATGGCAAATATAGAAAAAAGTTTATTACACAGCAGAATGTATTATTTCTCTATAACAAGGTTTGAGAAGCTGCTAGTGCATCATATAAAAACCAGTTATTAAAACTAAATATTGTGCCTGCTCAGCAGCTATATTTCAGACCTCATCATAAGCTTAAATTACGCTTTTCTCATAATTACTGCAAGCTTTAGCACACATTTATGAATCACATCCCACACAATGATTAAATCTTAGAATTAAATAAAATTAATAAGAAACAGATTCCTGGCTGACAATCTATACAGAAAAATACAAGATATTAATCCAATGTGAGCAGCAATAACTGAAAGGTCCATAACCCTTGCATCAAAATAATATAAAATTTAGTTTTATGCTTAAGAAAAAGCCCATTTTAAGCTGCAGGGCAGAGATATTTAGCCCTCAAAATAGTTGCTTTACTGAAAATATTAACAGAGGGAACGACTTCTAATTATAACACTACCTATATTTCCTCCTCAAGCATACACCCATTCATCCGACCAAGAGGAGAGATGAACAAAAGGGACAAATGCTGAAAACAGTTATTTTTGCAGATTTAATACCAGATTTCATCTCCATTTACTAGGAGGAGGGGAGGTCTTCTGCATTGCTTTTCACCATTAAAGTTACTTAAAAAGCAGTCCATTACTTTAAAATCAAAATAAGATGTATGAATTTAATGTTTGCATACGTCTTCATCACTAAACAGTTTTTTAAAGAGATGAATTTTGGTATGAACACTGCATATAAATTACTGTCAAACTCCAGGTGTTCTGTCCTAAAGGAATTTAGGTCTAACAGGAATTAGACCACATAAATTCCTGAGTATTTTTCAGACGTAGAGGTTATATTACCAAATAATTTCAGTACTTCTGAAAACTTCAAATGCTTTCTGATGTAGTACACAGGATTGCATTTGAGGAAATAAATAAATAAATTAATAACAACGTAAAGCACATCTGTCCCTTATCCCTTCTCTCTGATAGTGCCTGCTTCTGCTGCTGTCCAAAAAGTCCCTCTCGGGCAGTGCAGAAGACACTAAAGAGCCCAGCATAGAGGAAGGAAGACGACACTAACAGTTTTCCATACTTTGCTATCCAGTTCTGTGTCTCATATATCAGAAGTATATGAGAAAAAAACAGTATCCCCTATATTTTTCATACAGGCAGTATATATGAAGCTGAAAACGTATCCCTAGCATACCTTTATAAATTCCTAGGATTACACACACAAAAACCCCCCTACATATACATTTGGGTGTATATATATATAGTTTAGAATCTGCAAATATTAAATTGCACTGACATAGATGAGCAACATCCATCCATGCAGCCTTGTGTCACCTGGCTGTTAAAATTATTCCTTTTTATCTTATGCCCCAAAGAACGCCTTCAGTAAGATCAGGATTTGGCCTCCCTTTTATTCATGAATCAACTGTTTCCCTATAGAGCTGCTCAAAGATACTGCCCGGCCCCTTGAAAATTTAAAAAGCAGAAGCATTAATATATTAATCACTTAATAGTTCCCAATTCCTGTCTCGGAACACACACATGCAGCTTTCCTTCTCAGTAGCCAAAAAAAAAAAAACCCCACAAAAAATCCAAAACCAACACAAGTATACAAACAAACAAACCAACCAACCCACCCCAAACACACCACACAAAAAAAAACAAAACAAAAGAAAACGAAATCTACTCATGCTCTTCCATCTGAAGGATTCCATATTGATCTTTGGTATGGACAGTAGTCTCCAGATTCCTAACAAGCTAACTGACCAACAGTACTGCAGATACTGCAGGAAGAACTAGAGATCAGGAAATGCCCCAGCTCAGGTATACAAACTCATAATAGATTATCCTGCTCTAAAAAGGATAAAAACAAAGAACATAAAACTAGAGAAGGAAAAACTTAAATAAGACTGGGACATGTTCTTGGATGGTTCCTAGCAAAATTAAATTCTGACTTCCAGTGTAATTCCCCCTTGAGAAGTCTCCCTACCTTTACTCTGAAGCTCAAAGGCTCAAGGAATGCATAAACCACATATATAAATCACATGAATATACCACAAACATTCACAAAAATTTGAAAAATAATAAAAAAATAAAAATGAGTACTCTTGCACAGTTCCACATTGTACAGCAAAATATTTTGTAGCAGACAACACTGGGATTTGCTGAATCAAGACCATGTCTCTCCAAAGCAACCTGAGAAGACTGAAGCAGATCTAAGAATTACCAGTAGATATGAATGAGATACAAGACCTTAAGATGGCCACTTAGATGAATCTTACCTTAGAGACCAAAGCTGAATTTCACGTTTTTGAGTTGTAATTCAGTTGAAAAAGAGAAATACATTTTTATGTTTCATTTTCATTTTTTTCAGAATGATTCTTGTATGCCTTTACCCAACTATTATGAGTTCTGTGTCTGTTTTTTTGTCTGTTTGGACCCTGCCTCCAAATGAATTTGAATTGCACACATTACCTGTTTGCTTCTTCATCGATGAAGAACATATTCCCTAAAAATGACACTGGCCTAGACGATCTGAAGCTGATATGACAAATTAGTTCCTTATTTGTGCCATCTGATGAAATAACAATACTTTTTCCTTCCGGGAACTGTACAGAAAAGGGGTAAATCCTGTCACCATCTTCAAGTTCAAGCTCTGGAAGTTCAACTTGAATCTGTGATTTCCTGTGTTAAAAATAAATAGTAACGGTGTTTGTGCTCACAGGATGACAGTAATAAAGTTGATTCACAGATTCACACATTTACAAAACTGCTGTTCACAGTTAAATACAAAAGAATAACTTCAGTTTTGAAGTATAAATCCAGGGAAACTAACCTCTTTAGGTAGCTCCTTTAACTCCTAATTCCTTTAGCATTTAGATGCCAGTTTGTTTTCTACATATGCATCCAAACACTTTGTACTGACGCACAGTAGATCAACATCCAAATGAAGAGCAATTTCTACTAACTGTGCTACAAAGGGCATAAATATTACTTCCTTACTTTAGGTTTCCTAAACTTAAAGCTTTCATTAATATTGATTAAACTGCATTATTGCACAACAAGGTAAAGCAAGTTTTAAAATAGAAATATTAAGGGGAAATTCGTGAAGATACTTAAGATGCTTTCTCAGTTACGTAATTTTAGGTCCCAGTTCCGAAATAAGAATGACAGTCAGTCCAGGCCCATATGGAATCTTTTCAGTTCCAACCACTGTTTTACTGACAATATACAAATCACTTGATGAATTACTACAACTCAAATGAGGTAAGACAATAATAATTTGAAGGTAAAGTTAATTTCATTAATTTATGGAAACTTAAAGAGGTTTTGCTCCAATTCTTCTGGTACTGAAATGATACCAACCACAAGCATAACAAACCAATATTACTGCTCTTTACTAATTACAAATAGAAAATTTGTATCTTAGAGACCAGAAAAGCATATTTTGACACACATCTACATACATTAAGATTACCATCAAACTGGTGCTGGATTATGCTTTGTAATATGAAGATTACAAAAAGGCTCCCTTATAAATTCAAACAACATGATAAAGTGGGTGATCCACAGAAAAAATGAAAAACATATGGGATATTTATTATATTAAGTGACAGGATTAAAACATTTGTGCAGTCCTCTTTGGTACTAAAATCTTGCTTAGGAAAACAAAACAAAACAAAAAACCCCACCCCACCAATTGCCCAAACAACAGCTAGAATTCAAACAGTGCTTTATAACCTGTGGAGTAGAGAAAATGAAACAACAGAAAGACTTCATCTGATCACAAAGAAAAATTAATTCACTTTTTTCGAAGAGAACAAAACCAAGAAGAATTATTTAGGATTTCTGTAATAAATTTATTTTGAGATCTTTACCTTAAAAAGTCTTGTGGAATGATATTGATGGTTGTTTCAGTTTTTACATCCAGAGGAACTGGCATCAGCATTACAAATGGAGGATCAAAATTTATTTTTGGTGACTTCACCGTGCCAGACAATGTTACTTTGTAATGTGATGGATTATCATTTAGACACACTGACATTTCAGACATGTATGTCCCAGGGTAAGCTGTTAAAAATGGAAAAAAAGAAAAAAAAAGAAAAGAAAGAAAAAAGCCATAAGATTATAATACCATAAATACACAGAATGAAAAGAGTTATAGTAAGAGGTTTTGATTTAGTTTTGTGTTTGGTTTGTTTTTTTGGTTTTGGGTTTTTTTAAGCAAACCAAACCAAAAGTCATTGGTATTGCTTTCTTAATCAAAATGTAGCTTAACATACAGTAAGTGTTATATCAGAAGAATTCTTTATTAAAAAAGCTTAAAACACTTGCCTGTAGCAAACCAGAAATCCATACTTTTTTTAATTTGTCAGAGAATTTTCAAAGTTTGCATTCTTCATTTACTGCATTGATATTCTTTTACATATAACATCAAAGTATAAACATTCTTCTCAGAATTTTAAGAATTGCAGTCATGTCATGAATTACACTAATTAACATAGAGAATGTTAATTTTATAAAAGAATAAATATTGGAAGCATCTGACTGCCAAGACAAGAAAAAGTTGGTGCCTTTTCAAGATGGCAATCACTACATTTTAACAGCTGACTCTAAAAACCAGGACAGATTCTGCCCTCCACTGAGAGCATCTCCCATCTCCTTGTGTTCTGCCCCTTCTCACGCCATCTTGCTAAATGCTGCAAGGCAGTTTTCTTTAGGATGGAAAAGCACATTTTCTTTCACTGATACAGGGAGCAAGGTGCTTCCTTCTGCAACCGTTACACTATCAAGACGGTGTTCCAAACCATGCAATGCCATTTACCAAATTTTCAGTCATTCCCACATGCTGAAGAGCTACCAAAACAATTTTGAGGGCCAACTAATGAACACCTCTTGTATTTAGAAACAAATTTGTATGACACATTGTAAGAAACCCAGAAACTTTAATCTTTGCATTTTCGAGAAAACACACCTTTCCCTTTGATTCCCCTCTGTCATCAGATTAATAAGCATGGAAACATCCTCACCTAATATTTAACAAGGAAAGAGATAGACAAACAAATAATTTTGTATTTTATGTGTCTGTATGAGCACATATGTGTCACTGCAAACAAAATACACGTGACAAGCTCTTCTGAGATTAGCTCAGATAATTATTTTCACAGCCTGAGAAAGAGCTGCCATTGTTCACATACACAAAGAAAACTTAGTGTCTTCAAAATATTTTGTCTCATTCCCTCCTCATAAGAGCCAATTTCATCATGGAGATGATAACAGAAGAGCTTCACAGAAGCCTGTTAGCTCATCAGAACACGGCCTGTGGATCCCTTAGTTTCAGACCAGAAAACATGAAACTAGCAAAGTAAAAACCAGGTGAAAGGGGAACTTGCAGCATTTGCAACATCTGGCTAACTCCCTGTTAAATGGAAATCAACTGTAGGAGACAATACTGCTGAGAAGGCTAAGAAGGTTGTGCTTCTAGGTTTTGATACAGCAAGCACACACCTTTTTCTGGCACTTAGCCCTTTTACGAGGGAAAGGTGAGAGAGCATCAGAAAAGGTCATGGAGATGTATGAAGAGCCAAACAGGATATTTTTGACATGCTTGTAAGAAAAGGTGTTTTATATAAGTTACTCCCATATACAAGCTAGACAGTGTACTGTCCTACAGCTGTGCTCTAACGAAACCATATTTCTGGTATCATATCTTCATACAGATGTATGACATACGGTAAAGGAAAGTGAAAGGCCATAACCAATAAACACCACAGGGATGGAATGCCATGAAGGAAGAAATCCAGAGGAGCATATGTCAGTACCAAAGAATATGCAATTTTCACTAATACACATTTTAAAATATTCATATTAAACCATAGCTCCAAAGTTAAATCTTCAAAAGTTAGGAAAGAATAGCATTAAGCTTTCCTCATACAAACTTTTCATCCATACTGCACATAACAGTTCTAACAAATCCATTAATGACACAATCACATCTGTTTGCCATAGAATCCCTGACTCGCTCAGAAGGCAGAACAGACAGTGCTTATTCTGCACCACTGATCATTCTGTGCATGGCTCCACACATTTACTAACATCAAAATTCTGCATAATATGCAAGCCAATAATTTATTGCTTATGTCAGAAACACCAGGATGTTGCAATACTGTCCTCATTTTAAACAGACAGAAAGACAAAAAAAGTGAACGATTCCATTAAGTTTTGTTCATTAGTTTGTAATGCCTCAACCAATGTTTTCAGGATATTTCATGTTAAATAAATTACTTTGAAACTAATGAGAATTATGTCCTGAACTAACAGCTGAAATCATGAATTTGTTCTATTAATCACACCTTTCATGACTATTGTCAAAGCTTGTGCTGCTGCTACCATTCTGATATACTACCATTAATTTCTATAGGGCAAACACCAAGTAGTCCAGCAGATGTGAAAATTTTCCTGAGGGAGATTTGATGGTATTTACAGATCTGCTAATCTAAGTTTTCCAATGGTTAAAAAATATCCGTAGAATTACATGGGATATTTCCCCTTTGTCTTTTCTAGATATATTTATTAGGGGAAATAAACATTCATTGCCTTACCTTAGAAAAAACTCTGAATAAAGGAGCAAAACTACTCAAAGTACGTATCCTAGAATCATTTAGGTTGGAAAAGACCCTTAAGATCACTGAGTCCAACCATTAACCTAGCCCTGCCAAGTCCACTACTAAACCATGTCCGTATGTGCCACATCTGCACGCCTTTTAAATACCTCCAGGGATGGTGACTCAACCACTTCCCTGGCCAGCCTGTTCCAATGCTTGACAACCATTTCGATGAAGAAATTTTTCCTAATATCCAATCTAAACCTCTCCTGGCACAGCCTGAGGCTATTTCCTCTTGTCCTATCACTTGTTACTTGGGAGAAGAGACCGACATCCACCTCGCTACAATCTCCTTATTCATTAGCTGCTTTATTTTCTGTCAAATCTGCACTAGAAAGCCCATCTAGTTCAGATTGCCTAACTCTCTAGCATGCTATCCTGGAACTGTACTTCATGCAGATTCCTTGTTAATAGAAACATAAACAGATCACATTTCTGCTGAAAGTCAGTTTTATATATATGCAAGTTCTCCTCCCGATACTGCTCACACACTCCTGGAGGAGAAATATTTCAAGTCTCCTCTCACCTTCCACTCTACCTGCTTCAGTTGCACTTTAAACAAGCAGCAAAAGCCAGTTTGAACGGCCACCTCTTTAAGGATGTCCGTAGTCCTTGTTCCTCTCTAGGAGCACAAATCTAATTTTTGCTTCTCTCTCCCCCACCCCCAAAATCTTAACTGTATAATAGTATGGGTTTTGATCTTTTGAGAGTGGGTGGAAAGAAAGTAAAATCACCATCTGCTCTTCTCACCCTCTTAAGTTTGTATTAGATTGGTACTCAGTTCCCACACTTTTGTCCCAAATAAACACTTTTAGTTTAGCTGCCTTGAACTTTCTGATAATTCATGCCTTACTGCATACATACACCTTCAGCGTAAATGAGTGCCAATGAAGAATTTGCATACACTGAAATACAGACTTCAAAGTAGAGAACTCACAGGTAGTTAAAACTTAAAGGTAAGCCCTACAAAAAAATGAAGAAAAAATCAAAAGTAAACATAATTTCTCCATAGAAACTGTTAAAGGGCATAGTTATTTAATATTTTACTGCTGCAGAAAAAAAGGCCATCGAAGACAGAGGTCATGATGGTCATCTGTGCCCATTACATAATCATCACATCTTCCAGGGGCACTGAACTCCTGGTAACTCACGAGTGCATTTGTGAGTAATTTTCCACATGGGATCCCAAAGCACAGATTTATTGTAACTTACTATGCTGCAGATAAGTTTTTTCATATCACAATAAGATGTAGTAAAATTTTTCATATACTGTTAATGCATTATACTATAGTACAGCAGAAGAGGACTGTATTAATACACTTCCAGTTCTTGAGAATCTCTATTAAGTTTAGTATACTTTAACAGGTAGCATCTTATTACCATACATTATATAAACTCTTGGATTAAATTTATCACTTTAGCTTACAATAGCATTTTGCACTCTCATTATTACAAATATTCGGGGATATTTAAACAAATTACTCTAATGCACACTCAAAGTTCATTTTAAGTTTTGCCCACCCCCACATACTACAACTCTACAGTAGAAACCTATGAAGGCGATTAGCACACCATACCCATTAACCAGGTCTCCTGTGTGGGTTTTGATGTATCTAACATTCTCTTACAAGAAAGACTAATTATATTCAGTGAAGGTGTAGCACAAGTAGGCTATAAATCATGGGAAAATACTTAGAACATCAAATTAAAGGCAATTGATTTTTACAGTATTTATGATTTTCTGTGAATAAAAGATATGGGAACACAGCAAAAAAACTACTAATTTCAAATGAAAATTATTTGTCAGTCATATTTACGTATATACACATCTGCATTTGCACATACAATCCATTCAGTAATTCAAAATACTGGCTTTTATTTGTATGCTGTTCACTGCTTAACTCTTTACAATACCCAAGTAATTTTAATACATTCTCATGATGTAAACACCTAAATAGAACAACCATCATATGGATGATCATTTCACCTGTTCATCATCACATGATCCCTCTCCATCTGCTGCATAAAACAGTATCAGAATCTTTTTTTTAAATTTCCTCTGTCTTAAATGACAGAGTGGTACTTAGAAGAAGGAGAAAATGAGACCCTGTGCTTATCTGGGCCCTAAGAGACACCAGACAACTGTAAATACAGATTTATTCTTTTTATCTACCAAGTCCAATATTGCCCTGAGCAATTTTATTTTCCAAGCTACATACGTTAACGTAATTAATGCAAAATGAAGCTATTATATCTTCTATTAGAAGAATATGTTTCTCACATTCAAAGCAGACAAAAATGTTTATATGTGCTCTTCACAAGTGATTATTTTATTTTATTCTAATCATAGGTAAACCCTACAAAAATATCTATTAGAATACCTTCTCAAAGTTACAACACTTATTTTGTAGGCTTTATTATCTGAAATACTGCAGGAAAAAATATGATATCCTATTGAAAGCAAAGTAGAAACTTATGAAAGGAGAAAAAATGTTTAAAAGAAATAGTTACAGTAAACTACATGTGTATTTTTTAATTGCTTCTCAAGGAACAACAAAAGGTTATGAGTGTTTGTTTTTCGCTTCCTCTTTCCTCTACATTCTTACTCCAAAGAGCTGGGGTCATAAGATGTTGACTTCTTTAACCCAATTTTCCTCTGAGTTGCATCTCAACAGTTTCTCAAAATTCAGAAGTTTACCCAAGGCCTTTCTTCTGTCTAGACACACTCTCCAGACGTGCTTTGAGTAGATCCCCTTACATTCTTCACAAGTAAACTTAGATTCCAAGTCCATTATTTCTGAAATTTTGTAAAACTGAACACCTGAAGAGAGGTAACTTCCAGATTTTTCTCCTACGATATCTCTATGCATTTTGTCCAGTTTTTTTGTCATCCTGCTCCCATTGTTTAACCCCTTCTGATTTTTAAATTCTAACATTTTCTCACACCCTGGGACAATATTTTCGTTCAATTTACCTGGTATGCTTGGATCTTTTATTTCACATTGCTCCCAAAGCAAATTCTTTAACAAAAATTTTCATCTCTATTTTATTTTGATAACCCTATGCAATTTATCACTAAAAACTGATTGAGGAACTGCACAGATGAGATGATAATGAGATCACATCATTGTGTTCCAAAATCAAGGAACATGGGAAAGACATAGACCTGTTGGAGCGGGTCCAGAGGAGGGACACAAATATGATCAGAGGGCTGGAGGACCTCTCCTATGAAGACAGGCTGAGAGAGTTGGGCTCGTTCAGTCTGGAGAAGAGAAGGCTCCAGGGAGACCTTGTTGCAGCCTTTCAATACTTAAAGGGGGATTATAAGAAAGATGGGGACAAACTTTTTAGCAGGGTCTGTTGCAATAGGACAAGGGATAATGGCTTGAAACTAAAAGAGGTAAGATTCAGACTGGATATAAGGAAGAAGTTTTTAACAATGAGGGTGGTGAGACACTGGAACAGGTTGCCCAGAGAGGTGGTAGATGCCCCATGCCTGGAAAACATTCAAGGTCAGGCTGGACGTGGTTCTGAGCAACTTCCTCTAGTTGAAGGTGTGCCTATTCATTGCAGGAGGACTGAACTAGATGACCTTTAAAGGTCCCTTCCAACCCAAACTATTCTACAGTTCTATGATTACACGAAGTACAAAATAGAACCTACCTAGTAAAAAAATCTTTATTGCATTGATCACATTTTTATAGCTGTCTCATAAACATGTGGTTCAGAGCCAAAACCCAGGTTTTTTGCAATTTACTTGGAGGAACGTAGGGGAAAAGTGATGCATCAAAGCCAGAAACATGCTCTGAATATTTTTGCTGTCTTCCAATAGTAAATCGCATTTAACCTTCTTCGATCAGTTTAATTTGTAATAATATATAATTTAAGAGTAATTTAAATACATATTTCTAAATGGACAGATCAGAAGTGTAAGAACTACACCTGTAGATAATTGGGTCAGAAACTTTCCGCGTATTATACGCGCAAAGAAATTCTACTTCCAAAAAGTTAGAATTTGCTACGCAAAACAAAATTACAGGATTTAAAACAAACCACTTCCAAATAATTCTGCAAAAATAATTATATACTAATTACTTTTCCACTTCATGAAGCAAAATCACAAGTTGATATGATTTTTCTTCAGCCATAAGTTGAAGACAAAAGCTACCAACAAGGCATAAAACATAATAGAAAAATTGTTTTTTAGTACAGCAAGCAACTTCAAGAAAAATGTGCAGTTAAATACTGCTCTTCAATACTCACAACGTGTTTGCAGAGCAACATTAAATCCAGTCTTCTGAATTTATCATACAGAATCATGGCAAGACTCATATCTTTTATTCATTTATTTATTTATAATTATATTAAATTGCTCCCAGTGCTTAATTGAGGTTATAGATTTCGATCCTATTATCATAAAGAATAGCAGCAACATCTTTCTCTAGGACAGGGATGCTCACTTGCTGAGTCAGCATCAGATCCAACTTACAAAACAACTTTTCTTCCCCTTGAGAATACTTGGGCCCCAAAAAGTAGGCCACTTAAAACTGTGAAAATGACTCTGAATTCTGTAAGCATCAGCTGCATACACTGGTGGGCTTTATCAACTCAAATACAGAGTTATGTTACTCTCTACCCTAAACACGTGACTGGGAATAAGGTAGAATCCTGATATTCACATTCTCCCATTCCTTTCCTGGTGTATGTGATTGATTACCATCTTCTTGTATGCACACAAGTTTTGTTAGAAATCTATGTTATGTTTTTTACTTAGAGTCTGGTTGCCTGAGCAGACTACTCAGAAAATACCACAGCTAAGTGATTCTATACCTCATTGAGCCAGGAAGTTTCCATTCTTATCTAAATTATGGCTATTTAGAAAAAGTGTTCACACACGTTCCAAGTACACTTGGAAAGCTTTAGCGTCTAAGTCAGTCAATCTAAATGCTCATGATGCTTTATATATTGAAACCAGACTTTTTCAAATAATGCTATCAAGTGATTCCATGCTTTGTGTTAGGTCTGCAGCTGTCTTATTTTCTCAGAACAACAAATCTTTTGGCATTTTAGGTCATTATTTAGTCATGTTAACTGGAAGTTAATCAAAACAAGCACTAGTTATGATTCACCATAAAAAGTAATTTAAACAAATCTATGAAACTGGCATATTGGTTAATCTGTAGAAGAAGAATTCAGAAAGTTACTTACAAGGGCAGAAGAATACATCAATACTGACTTTTTGTCCTGGATCAAGAAGTCCAGCCTGCAGACTAAATTTAAAAATACCGCCTTCTGTACTTTTGTCCGCATCATCACAATTCAACTTCCATGTCAATTGTTGCCTTGAGGTATTCTTCAGGTCAAGCTTCTATAAATATTTACAGAGAAAGGAGGATATGATGAAAGAGGGAAAGCAGTAAACACCATGATACTTTTCACATTGCTCTATCCTAAGCATTCTTTTTGCAATCTGATCAGAGTGAAAGCAAGAAAGCACTAGAAAGCAACGAAGAACCCAGTTTATTATATCTGCAAGGTGAGAAGATAAATATGCCTATCGGTGCAGACTCGACGCTTTCCAGTCACTCACTACATCCACAAAGAGCAATACCTTTTTTCCAGAATGGAAAAATCTCATTTACGCGAGGTAAATAGAACAAAACATCATGGTGGGAGTGCTTAGCCAAACAGAAACAAGGAGTTCTTCCTAATGCAAATTAAGCACAGCAAGCACTAAACACATGGCTCATGATATCTGGACTTACAAGTGGATATGTTGAAAAAGCAAGAAGTTCAGAATAGGTTTTCAAAACCCATTCTTTCAATTCAATAAGATGACAGTGGAAACAAAAAAAAAATAAATCCATTCCTTTATCTCAGAGTTACTCTTTCAACTCCTAACACATCCATAGCTAAGAAAAGGCCCTGACTTTGTGTTACCATTATTTTCTGAAAATACTTGCAAGTTTCAAGTGTTTTCATCATCGCCAAAACCCATTTTTTATAACTTCCAAACAAAGCCTTTGGGAATTAGAAACAATAAATTTTGTTATGTTTGTTTTGCATTCGTACAGTCAAATTCTCTATGCTCCAAAACAGAATAACTATGACCAAATATCGTATTTAGTGCTTCTTTCCCATTAAGCCCCAAATCATGACCAGGAATTTTTTGGAAGAGTGCCAGCTGGCAAACATCAGTTGGCACCATACAACACGCTGGGACAGCAATTGAACTGTATGGACCACCATGGCACATCAGCTGCATTCCTGCACTGTCACTGACTAGTTTCTGCAGAGGCAGAAAATCTTTGGAAGTAAGCTATTTCTTACACAATTCATGGTCGGTTTCTCACAGTGCCCATGCTTTCTCATGTATCAGAAAGTCAGGACAAGCCCAATTTTTAGTTTTGGAAAAATTTCTAGTGATCAAAAGACAAACATAAAATCCAAAACTGAAGAAAATGACAGTGGGAACCTTTTAAGTATTTACACCATATATTTGGAAGATGACTGAATTTTGAGTTCCAAATCTGTATCTTTTTCCCAGTCATTTTTAAGTAATTAAAAGCTACAGCCAAGGATAACAACACTTGTGATCACGTACCTGAGAATTCAGTCTTTCATCAGCAATATTGAAATGTATGCCACTTGAATGTTGTGTAAATTTAAGTTCCATTGAGGAGAACTCCAATGGTGATTTAAGTACTGTTCGAGAAAATAATTTAAGATGTTTATGCAGCATCATTTCCACAAATATTTCCTCAAAGTCCCTTTAAAAAAAAAATCATTGCTCCTGCACGTTTAGCAGAAATGTTTCTCCCCTTGTTTTAAAGGTGTATTTTCTTTCTGTTGTTCCCATACTATATGCATAATTACTGTAATTTAACTTTGTCTTATTATGACCCTTTAGTCACATTAAAATTATTTAAATTTTGTAGCTACCAGACTTACAGCATCTCTCCATCACATAAGGATGCTATAAACCGAGAGCCACATGATCTTCGTTTAGCAGATGAATGCATTTACATTTGTGACCGTAATCATCAAAAAAGACTTGAAAGATTTTATTTAAAAAAAAAAACAAAAAAAACACCACAAAAACCAAACCACAGTATTTCTCTTAATTTCATATAGCTGGAACAATGAAACCATCACAAAGGATAACGTTCAAACTGAAGATTTAGAAAAACAAAGGTATATGTTCCCACAGTCTCATTTTGCTTCTTGATTAATCAAACAGTGGCAATTAACCTAGCAAGCATACAGTATTCTTTTATTAAAATCTGCAAGTTTGTTTCACACTCAGTGAGGAAGTGTGTTGATCAATTCTTTTCTCCCCGAAAACACCCAAAGGATTTCCTAATCACTTATCTCACATTGTGTAAACAACAATACTATCCATATTTCTCTAAAGCACAGGCCTATAAACTAATATTGTTTCAAAGTAGGAACCTAATCTGCTGGAATGCTTCGACCAGTATGCAACTATGTCACCCATGAAGTCCTCACCTCTTATAGAAGCTGCCTCTACAAGGAAAACACAGCACAACTGAAAGACTAGGAAGGAAAGGAAACAACCTACCCTATGAAAAAAATTGTGAGATTGATTATTAAAAAAGTCAGCTCACATGAGGTCATCACATTGATCATATGTCCTCTTCCTTGGTGTCTGGCTAGGGTAGGGCTTTGTGTTTTTTCCAGCTGACTTTTCTGTTTTGTTTTGGGGTGGGTTTTTTTCCCCTCTTTCAATGCTTTCTTACATACTGACAAGAAGTCTCCAAAGGCAAAGTCTTACAAGTATTTAAGTAAGAGATCTGCTTTCCTCCACAGGTGCTGAAACAGTCTACAAACTTTGTTTTTTAAAAAAATACCAATAGTGGCTTCAAGTATTCACAATGTGTAGGTCTATATGACTATAAGGATCAGACAGAAGACTAAAGAGAACCATAAATTCTATTTAATAGTATGATTAAATGTTGTTGACCTATCCTGGTACTTTGAAGAAATTCTATGTGGTAAAAGTAGAAAAATGTGATAAAATCTAGATAAGACTGTCATTTATTAGCAAGACTTACTGATTTTATCGATTCATTATTCAAAAAAAAAAAGGAAATGGAAATAAACATTTTATTTTTTCTTCAGAGTACACAAATCACTTCTGTACTACAAATTTGTCACTTTGATTCATGATTTTTTACTTAGAGACATGCTTTCTAATAATCTCCTATACATATGTACATTTATCTTTATTCTACGTGCTTTTAAACCAAATATATTTAGAAATGTTTAATGTGAATTTACTTCCATCACAGGATCTAAAGAAGGCTTCTCAGATTCCTTTTATATCTTAAAAGATCGTAAAAGTAAGGCTTAAGCTAAAGTCCTACAGAAAAAAAAAGAAAAAACAAAACAACAAACACCATAGATAAAACCTAATAAACTGGAGTTGCTTTTACCACACATCATGCATTTAATTGGTCAAGCCTCCTTCAGTGCTCCCAAGATGTTTAAACACTATACAAACACCATTCCAGGAAGACACTCGGCACTTAAATCTCATCTCAAATCAAAAGGGACTACATATTAAAAACAGATGAGGAAAGCTAGTGGCTTCAAGTATTCACAATGTGTAGGTCTATATGACTATAAGGATCAGACAGAAGACTAAAGAGAACCATAAATTATTTTTAAGAAAAGCAGAGAGGAATCATTTAAGATAACAATTTCTTGCTTCAGGCAAACGGGCTGTAACTTTGGCCATTAACAAACTCTGACAGGCCAGAAAAGTGCAGTTCTGCGTATAAAAGCAAACAGAAGTAAGTGGACTAAATTACCACCATTTCTCTCAGATGGGATCCAGGCCAGTCAGAAGCATTTTAAAGGCATTTTAAATATAGCTAGAGCTCCTAGTTTTGACAGGGCAAGACCGGAAAAAAAAATAAATGACTATGAATGACATATTACTTCTCTACAGTTTTCAGATGAACTACTGTAAATACTGGGGTCTGCATGACAAGGTCTAGAAATACTAATGAATGAGCAGCAACAAAAATGAGTTTTGGCAATAATTTTTATATAAGGCAAATGGCTATATAAAACAAAAATAAAATCCCAGCACATCATTATTACATACAGAAAGTTCAGCACATATTTAAAAATACAAATAAAAATTTAAAAATTTTGCAAGTTTCCAACACATTTATGAATTATACAATTCTCGATCAAATTTCATTTAAGTAGTAATTCTCTGCCATTAGAATACAAGCAAAACCATCACTACAGATATAAGTATCCACCACCTGCTTCTGTCCCTAGTTTACCTACCAACTGCTTTAACTCTACAGAATGGAACAGCCACAGTCACCGCCTGCAGCCGAGGAGTAACAACGCGCTTTACAGATTCAGCAGAAGTTGCAGATACGGGGCTTGGCTGTGTCAATGGGAAGTCAGCTCGAGGAGTATTAACTGGAAGAGTGAAATCATATGCTGCCACCTAAAGGACAGGGAAAAAAAAAAAAATCATTGTGGATCACATTTCCAAAGAAATTGTAGGTACTTCTTAAACCATCTGAGTGGTATTACTATTTCAGAAGAATTATTGAAGTTAACTTAGGACCTCATCGTGATATTAATAGGATGTCTGTTTATTAGCATGTAGTATCAGTCCTTTAATTAAGCAGTGGCCAGACATTTTTCCCCACCAAAGAAAAAAACTGTATGCCCCAAAGTATCAGGGTTATCAGCACAGCTACAGATAAGGCTTCTGGTAAATCACTGTGTTGTGGTCCTTTCCAACTGCTCTCCTGAGTGGAAAGAGATTGGAATGGTGGCCCAAATGCATAAGCATGAGCAAAGAGGATGAAACGAAGCTACACCAATTCTCAATTTCTCAAACGTTGAAGAGAAAAGGTCAGCTATCATGGTATACCCAGCATAATCAAAATGGGCTCCAAGATCAAGGCAGAACATGAGTTAATCTGAGAACTCTCAGAAAGAAAAAAAAAAAAAAAAAAAGAAACAAAGACCCTTAAAACCTTTGTCATTGAACCCCACTGAATTACAGGAGTCTGAATTCCAGCGATTTTGACCCCAGCTTTCTCTCTACAACCACATCCCCAAGTAAACGTGGCTTAGAATTTAAAGATAGCATGTTTTATACAAAATCATCTTTTTTGAGGATTGAGAGGCCAAATTTATTTTGCAGTGAATTTTCAAGGAGGTATCTCTTGCCTTTCGCTCTGTCTTTCCATGGGTCAACACATTAAGCAGTATGTTCTCCAGACAAAAAGGTATGGATAACCATAAGAAAGGTGACAGAAGAAAAAACAAAACTTCTATACTGAAACCACTATTGGAGTCCTTCAAATTTTATAACTCTGCTTTCACCTTGAACAACAATGAAATCTCCAGAAAGGACTCTAGCCTATAAAATCTGTGCACTGCTTAAAATTTGCAGTAAAACCAGATATATAAAAGGAGTTATGAATCATTTAAAAGCTTTCAAAAACTGCAGAAAATAGTGTATCATGCTTCACTTCAATATATGCAGTAGTGAGTAGAATATATAAATAACAGGTAAGAAAAAAAGAATTCAATCCTGAGCAAGGAGATTAGACACATCTCCATCTGTAACAGAAGCAACACCAAGCTTTGATAATTAGAAGCAAGTAAGCAGTCCTTACAGTGTCTGGAGTTCCAGCAGGGTTTGTAACACACAATTATGAGCCTCTGGTGAGCGAGACGTGTGAACTCTGTGGAACATTTTGTGTATTTTTGCTTAGCAAGAGGAAAGCACAGGATCAGGGCAAGTTTTTCTAGTAAGATCACCACTGTCCCTTGACTTATATTGAAACTTCAAATCTGATAATGATTTGGTGACATAGAATTGTGCTTTTGAAAATTAACATGGTGAACGCCATTTAAGATATTTTATGAGGTGTGTCATAAACAAAAACTGAGTAAAAGTCTTCTGATTTGATTTACATAATCATCTGGTTTTAGTACCTCAAATTACCCACAAAATACTTCATCAAGTTACGTCTTCAAAATACACTCTTGTGGCATAAAACCACATAATTAGACTGAAAGGGATCTTTTCTTCATAGTGTAAGAAGTTCTTCTTGCTTCAAAGTATGTGTGAAACACATGATTTCATGTCACTAACAACAGTGGCTCCTTACAGTTTTAAAGAAACAACTGACTATCATTTCTTACGGTTGAAACTAATGAGCATTGCATTTCAAGACCGTGAAATCTACCACAAAAAGCTTTTAAAACTTTTTCCATAAACATATGAGAAGCTTGATAGAATAAAGCTGAACACAGAGTTATTTGGTAACCTTGATAGCTGTTAAAATACAGATGTAAGAGTGAATTGTAAAGTGAACCAATACCAGAAAGAGAAAAAAAAAAAAAAAATCAAGTTTACAGGACTCTCTAGATCAAGCACCTTGTACAAGAGTCACAACACAGACACAATCCTCCGGCTGCATGAGAAGTTTGCTATATTGGGTATGTGTACCCAGCATACATCTTCAGAAGTGTAATATGCAAAATGACGCATAAATAACCAACTTATCTCTCAAGTATTGCAGGTCATTGTAAGGAGAACAGAGAGAAGATGACTGCACATCTCACTGCACGTCTCAGGTTCTGAGATTCCTCCCAGCCTTGGCAGCTCCCTATAGCCAGTAGGTACTCCCCTGCATGGGCAATTCTAACATTTGAAACACTATTCCCAACAATTGCAGTAAAAAGGTGAGCTAGAAAATCCTTTCCATCCCTAGCGTGTGCAACATATATAACAATATAATGACACTAATTTTTTTAGTGTCATTACATCGGCTATGCAAACGAGTACAGTCTAGCACTGCAATTGTTCTTCATCAATGCTGTTATGTTTAGTATGTTTAGGTCAGACAACAAAAGGTGGAATCCCTTTATCCCTCTCCAAAAGCAGCTATTCAAAATTTGTTTTTCATCCCCACCATCAGGAAAATTTGATTTAGTCTTACTATGCAAGAAGGGTTTTATTTGTTAAGAACTGGCAAACAAAACCAAATATGTGCAAAGCACTCAATTAACTACATGTAGGAAGTGATGTTCACTGAAAGCCTACATTTGCTTTTAAGTACGATGGAGCAAATTCAGAGCCAGCATAACTCATAGAAATGTATTTATATAAAAAGAAATCGTAGACCTTTTGTTTCATTCATATGTATCTTTGCCTCATTAACTGCACATTAACTAACCTGTACTTCAAATGAAAAATTCTTTTAAAATTCTACATATCTAGAAACATTTTATAATTCATACACACATAACACACATTATCGAAACAGAATTAAAACAATTTCATTTTTAGGACTTCACTTTGCAAGTGGAATCATTATTTTTCTTTTTATACCTATTTTAAGAAAAAAAAGATTTGTTTTTAATTTCTAAAACTCTGTAATGGAAAACTCTCTTGTAACATTATATACTCAAAAAAATTAATTACAATATTAAAAAAATCCTTATACTATTACTGGGCTTGCAGTTGCTTTTTATATGATCTATGACTATTTTACAGTTATTTATCTATTGAGATATTTTTCTGAAGCTGCATTTAATTTCATAAACCAGAGAATACAGGGAGAGGCAGGAAGCAAGCAGCCTAGAGAGAGTGCTTTCACAAACACTCAAGATTGTTTATGTCATTATAAGAAATATTTTTCCTGTCCTGATTTACAGTAATTATGCACGTTAATTGGAAAGGAGGCATAATCTATAAAGTGGTAGTCTTAGCAATTAAAATACTTCAAAAGAAGCTTTAAAAAGACTAGTCACGCAAGACAAAGGACCTTTTTGTTATGTGTTCACACAGACCACCCCCAAAGCATGCCAGAAAAAGACATTCTTGTGTAGGCTACCACTGGAATATAACAATGTGTTTAAATAAAACTGATACTCCTGCAAACTTTTATGTAGAAGGCATTTTAAAACGCTATCCCTTTTTTTGCTAGAATTGCTAAACATATAAAAGTTGTTGATTTTAAGAAATTTGTCTGATCACAAAAGCTCTGCTACAGTCTTATATAAAATTCATGCATAAAAAATAAACTCAAACACAGTTGTCAGGTTGATGGGGGAATCTGAGAATACAAAAAAAAATTAAGTTATTTTCAAAAAACACTTTCAAAGCAGTTACTTAATTTTTATCTTTACTAAATACTTTATAAAATATATTTTTCTAATTATTGTTGTAGTACAGCACATATTCTCAAGGTTGAGTAAAAATTTTGCTGTTAAATCCAGGAATTCTAGATTTATTTAGCACAAAGAATATGTGATATGCCCCTAAAATTACAGTACTTACTTTCCCAGTACAACTTCACAGGGAATTGCAAGTAAATCAGTATGCTAATTTGTGACTTAAAATTAAGTTAAAAAATCTGTAAAGTATAATACTCTTGTTTTTATCATGTAATAATATGCAGACTGTTCAAATATCTTGAAGAATTAAGAGTCATTGAGTTTTTGTGTAATGGCCAATTTTAAAGTTTCTTTATTTATAGCACTAACAGCATGCAGACTCAGCAGTGATACAAGGAGAGAAAATGTAATGTACAACAAAAAAAAAACCAAAATCAGTTTGATTCAAATTTAAACCTAACTGCAAAACCAAGGGTTTATGTCCTGCAACTGTATACAACACACATTCTCAACTTCCCCTCAGGTTTAACATGAGCTTTTCCTTAAAACATACTGAAATCTTTCATGCAGCCTAAATTCACATGCTTTATATCACAGATAAGGAGCTTTCCACAATAAATAATGTAGCTAGTGTTCAAAACCATCATTCAAAACACTGAAATAAAACTAAATCTTTCCCGTGTATACAGTCAGAGATGATGCATCAGCAATATCCTGTAGTTCCACAGCTGCAGATTCTCCACAGAATTAACTTCTAACACCATGAATTCTGTTCTTTCATTTTAAAAAAAAAAAAATTGTCATTAAAAATGTCAAAAAAAAAAAACAACACACCAAAACCACCTGTCACTTCTCTACAAAAAGCTTAAGCAATAAGCTCTGACAGGTGTGACTTGCTCTATTTATCTCAATCAAAGGCCCTCATAGGCTTCATTATTACACAGCTGTGTATTTTGCCTTTTTTCCAAGATGCTGGAATCTGTTCTTTTCCAGCAGGGTAAAAAAATAAAAAATAAAATAAAATAAAAAGTCATTTTGTAGCAGTACACTCCTGCACCTTGCTTTGCCTGCTTTCCTTACCAGATCACACATGACACTGCTGCCAGCAGGTGGATCATCCTGCCTGGAGAACCACAGTGACAGCTGAGGAACAAAGATGAGCAAATATTTAAAGGGATCACATGCTGCCTGTTTCCCTGGCACAAAACCAAAGGAATGAGGTGCTCCTCACTGTTACCTGGACAGGTAGCTTGCAGACAAAGAGCCATGGACAGAAGAGACATGCTTCTGTGCTTCTTGGACAGTATGATTTAAGTCTCAGTTCAAAAATAATCACTGCTAGCAATCAATAAATAAATAATATTATTAGTACTAATTCTTAGCTCAGTCTCTGGATAGGGATGAGGGAGCTACATCTCATATTTGGCCAGGTAGTCATGGGTCTTTTTGCTTGGTTGGATTTTTTGTTTAATTACCAGAAAAATTTTTTTCTATTCAGCTCTAAAATTAGAACCCTGTCTAGCCCAACAGACCTTCAGCTGGCTAAACCTCCTTACACTACACTGAAAAAAACCCTGAAATGTAATTCAAGTGTCTCTCAAATAAAATTATATCAAAACAAAAAAGAAAGCAGCATACAGCCTGTACACAAACACGATATTAAGAAGTATTTGCCAGCTTACTTATTTATAGATGTTATTGTATACCGCTTTCTCTTACAGCTCTGACTTTCACAGCCAAGAAACACCAAGGTTAAACTCTCTCCAGCGAGGCAGACACCGTGTCACCTCTAACACCTTCTGAGACGCTGGAATAACAGGAAGGCACAGCCAGGCCATGTCTGAGCAGCATCCTGGCCTTATCTATAATGCATCAACTTCATTTTACCACTTAGAATATTGGGAGAATTATCTCAAAATTTTTTAGATATTATTTTATAAGCATGCCAATATACTTCATCTCTAAGAGCGTCTTTTGATGTTACATGTATTTGTACATACTAAGTTTTAGTGAGAATTGTAGGAGCTATTCAGAGTTCCTATGTATTTAATTCATTTGCTGATTTGAAGCTTTTTGAGGCAGACGGAAAGCTATTGCCAAGTTGATTTTTAGCAGAATTCAAGACTGCAGTCATGACTAAGTTGCTTGAAACCTTACGTTAATAATTCAAGTAGTTTTAATAAAATTTTAAAGCGTATTAAAATAATTTCATGCTTTTGTGATTTTTTTCAATCAACACTTCTGAATTAGTTTGTTTTAATTTTTTAGTTGTAGTATCTACTTTCTTAGCAATCACATAAATATAGTGATGTTTTGTTGGTTTATAGGGTAGTATTGTCAGTAATGACTACAACAGCAGGAAGTTTTAGTAGAACCAGAAGGCGGACAGAAAAGAATGCAACTCCATGGGATGCAGAGGCTTTATAGCAGCTGGGAGGTAAGCTGGGTAAGAGCAGTTGTCCAGAAAACAGCGATGAGATCATAGAAACAGCTGCTCAAGTGCAGAGGCAGGAGATAGGACTTGCAACCATGAAACCTGAACAGCGGAAGCACAATAAAGAGAGAAGACGAGAGTTTTTTCAAGACTGGAAAGTCAGGAAAGCAAATGAAGAAGTCTAGTGAGGAAAGGGGGAAATCTAGACGAAGTAGAATGATAAAGAACTCGGATCCAATGAGAGATGTTTTAAAAATAAATAAATAAATAAATAAAAATCGGTAACTACCGAAAGTTTCTGTTCACAATAAGAGATGCAGGTACTTGGACCACTTTCTTAACAGAACTATACTTTTTATTTGCATTCTACTTTGTAGGAGTTAAATTAAAGAAAAGCTACAGCATGCTGCGGGTACGTATACTTCCAGATGCTTCCTTTAGTCATGCCATACTGGGCAACACATTTAGTTTTCAAAGTTATCTTCTTTTAACATTAGCCAGCACTATTGCTGACAGCTCTCAGCGATGTTAACTTGACCACCATTGGGTTGTAAGCTGGATTTGGGCATGCCTTGCCTAGCAATAAGCAAGCTGCCCCCTGAGCGGCAGTCAGTAATACACTTGGAGCAGAAAGGAAGCACTGGCTGTACCATGAGCTTACCCACCATCAAGGGCAAAGGGAGACAGAAAGACTGTGAGCACGTAGACAGAAGGGGAAAATGAAATAAAGACATTTCAATAAAGCAGCACTTATTAATTGGTTATGAGGTTTAAGGTGCCCCAGGAAAATTTCCTTTTTGAAGTTCTTTATTCCCTTACTTCTGAAAGAAGTTGTTCTGTTTGCCAAAAATTATTCTCAAGACTGGAAAAACACTTAGACCCAGACTTTGAAAAATTAAAAAAGGATGACATCAGAAAACCCTATAGTTTGTGCTTTCTAGACTTATTTCCATTGCTTTCTTTTGGACTTTCTTTCCAAGAGAAATGTTCCCACTTCTTTCTTTAAGCATGGCATCCCAAATGGGAAAATTGTTCCAGCTGAAGTGTTATCAGCACTGATAAGAATAATTATTTTACTTGCTTCACTAATGTTATTCCTATTTATATAAATCAGTATGGTGTCTGCCTTTACTTTTAATTCTTACTCAGCTTGTGATGTACAATACCATACACATAGGTTACTCCAACAGCATTATTTAGTCTCGCATTTCTATTATTGACCCTTCCTGCCTAAATGAAAATGTCAGAATTTTTCCTTACTTAATTTCTCTCCAGTTTGACAATAGGTCACTGGTGATACTCCATATGTACCATCATGCAAACAATTACATACTTTCCTAACACTACTACTTTCCTAACTACTACTAATCTAAATCTGGCTACCTTGCCTATGGGAATGTTGCACCAGGCAGTTTCAAGACACTTAAATATATGACATCTACTGCTTCTACTCTAACCTCAAGGCCTGCTATGCCATAGGAGGAAATTAGTTTGGTTTGAAATAGCTCATTTTTTATTAATCTGTTGACTCACGTTCTGTCAGGAAAAATAATCTCAGAGCAGTGAATGTGCTATAAATTCACACACAGTTATTTCACAATGGCTTCCATGAGTACACAGAATCTAAGCTAAAAGTAAAAAGAGGAAGAAAATCAGAGTGTTACCAGACACAACCTGTGATATGCAAATATTATTTGAATGATGCTTTGAACACAGGATTTTCCCTTTTATTCAAAAACCGAAGTGCTGGGAAGGAGAGGGGGACGGAGAAGTGAAAAAAGAACATCATTGACCCCTCCAAGATGCATTGTCTCCAATTTTCTTTGGTTTTTTAAGGTAAAAATGCAGCTAATGCAACAGGTTTATGTGCTGTAGAAGTGGTCCTCAGCTGCGTGTTCTGAAGCTCACTCATAATATCAAAGACTAAGTTTTATTTCAGTTCATCGTCCTCCAAATATGTGGAAACCCCAAACTCTGCATTGTTAAAGCATTGTTTAATAGGTTTAGATTTAATTTGCTATAGCACTCTCTATTCGCAGCTACTGCTGATAAAATGCTATTTTCCTGATGTAGAACTAACCCATAAAGTCTCGTATCTTCAATTTATTTCCCTTGAATAGCTCAATCAGAAAGCAACTTTGCCAATCTTTATGACACATGAAACTCCTCTACTTCTGTTGTCCCTCGGTCATCTAAGAGTTAAAGCATGAATAGCTGCAAAAAGAAAATGGCTGCCAGTTTGCTGAATGATTTAATGATGCATGGTAAGACATTTCAATTTAAGTTTATACCTTTTCCGTTTTTAACTCATTGAAAAAGTGCATTTTCTTTGTATATGCAAACATTTAAGGAAAACAGCAAAAGTTCTATAAAGGTTATTTCAGTATTTGTTTTCTTAAGACTTTGATTAGTATTAAAAAACTATCGCACACACTAAGACGTGCATCTAAACATCTATATTCATTCACCACAGAAATATCACAGAGCATGATTTTAGTTTAGCATAATCACCACTGCCCCATAAACCTACCTCTTTTGGCGTGAAGGACAAGAAGCATTGCAAAGCTGTCCTTCCCTTTAAGTTAACCGAATACAAATAAGGCTTTGAAGAACAGCAGTCAATCACTGTCAAACAAAATTCAGAATCAAAATTACAGATGTTATTACAGCAAATATCAACTTTGTAATAGTTGCAGTACTTCAAAGTGATTTCCAACATAAGGTATTTACATATCTGTATGGTAAACATTTCTCACAAAGTTACAAATGATTATAGAATTTCTCATAAGGATTCTGGAGGTAATTTTGAGAAGCATTAATCACCAGCAACTTTCATTAAAGTTATTGATTTGGGGATTTGGGAGACCACAGTATTTCAGAGAAAAAAAAAAACAAAACACACAAAACCTACTGTCATTTACCTTTGAATAAAAGTGTTAGGCAAAAATAGTTAACTAAATAATGAAAACTTACACCACAGGGAGAAAAACAGTTGGGTGAAACTGTTTTTCTAAATGATTTTTAGGCATAGTCTACACTACAGAAGTTTACCAGTAAGGCTTGTGTCATTTTTTCAGACTTTCATGCCCAATTTTAAGGCACTGGCAGAAGCACGGGGTTCCAATAAACAAGGTAACATTCCTCTGAGATAAGTATTCATCCTAGAACACCAAGATCTGTATTCATCCAGTATTCACCATTTGACCAGTACTGGACCCGATTAGATGTCACATTTGTGTCAAGCACACACTGTGATCTAGAAATAGTGTGCAATGAGTCAATTCCCATGCTGGCTAGTTGCCTGTTGTAGACAGTCTTACAGTTCTCTTCCAAGTTAAGATGACTGACTAGGAGCCCTCACCTTCCCTTTGAGGTCCACCACACAGTAAGAAAATCCCTCTGTTCTTGTCAGAATGGTTTTTTTGTCATCATCCACATACAGTTCTACATAAACATACAACTAAATATAATAATACTGTCTTGCAAAAGAAAGAGTCCTGATTTCTAGAGCTCGCAGGGACAAGAGGCCATATAAGCATAGCTGCAAAAGTATCTCATGACATCAACATCTTTATTAGATATTGGAACAGCAAAGGAGATGCCAGAACTCAAGTAGAAAAGGAATGAGCAACAATGAGTGAAGGATAAGAATCCGTACTAGTTCTATCAAGAAACAAACAGCAGCAGTCGAATTCCACATATTGCCCCAACGTCATTCTGAGCTGGGCATCATGCAGAACAGAGGTCCTGTAATTAACCTGCAGACACCCTGTACCATTAGGAAAAAGAGAAGCCCAGACGCCTATACTGACAATGAATTAACTGAAAGGTAAACATTGTCAAAACAACGGGTAAAAGTCCATTAATGGGCAATTAGTATAGTTGTTTGGCTTTCTTTTAACTGGTGAGAGGGTATTCAAACTTTTTTTTTTTAAACATACCTTAGCAACTACAGGGAAAAAAAAAAAAGGAAACAAAAATTTACAGGCAACCCAACCTTTTACAGGCAAACTAAAATGTGTCCTCTTAATTTATATTAAGCATCAGTTTTAAAATAATTGCTTTAGATTTTCTTAAATCAGAAAATTTGTATACCAGAAATAGCGTGACAGATTTTCTCTTAGCATTATCCATTCTTTAATGAAAAATATGATATAGCAAAAGCAAATACCTGAATGGTCATTAGCATTCAGTTTAAAATCCTTATACTTAGAAAAATCAAACTCCACTCTGGTACACGCTTGTCCTTTGTTCTGCAGCAAAAAGGGAATTGATTTTGTAGAACCAACATAAACACCAATGAAGTCAAATAGTTCCTGTAAGTTTAAAGGAAAAAAAATTGGGTTAAAGCACAGCGAAGTCAAGTTTATAATTGTACTTAATGTGAAAAATAAAATTGTTCAAAGATTCACTATTTATAACACAATAACAGTCTTGGTTAATCAATTGTCTTGCATAACCCTTATCTTTAAAATCTTTCCAGGACATAAAACACAACAGTTTAGAATTCAATACATAAGCCCAGTTACACCATCAGGAAAGTTTTCACCATTCAGTAAATAGATCAGGGGACTCCTTTTCCCTTATTACATTTTTTTCCCCTATAACTACCTTAAAGTAATCCTGTCCCCTCTTCGTGTTCTTTTTCCAGATTTTCAAGTTCAAAAGCTAACGCTGTCAGCTATCATTTAGTGCAACTGTTATATGTACCTTTAGATTTTAATTTCTCTTCTTAAGTTCTTCTCTTTAATAATTTTCTCAGGAAGTTAGTATAGGAAAAAACGAAAAATATGAAGTAGGGATGACATCTAGATACAGCAAAACATTATCAATCTTACCTATTGCTGCAATTTCTTGATACTTACCACATCAATGTTTATTTCAGGGATCTCTACAAATCCACCAATCCTAAGCACTAGTACTCCTGAATTTCGCACTGCTACCTAAGTGAATGGATGACAGTGTGATTGTTGACAAGGTCATTTTAACATAACTATCTCACCAAATCTGGCATAATTACATGAAAAAAAAGTTAAAAAACCAAACAAAACAACCTACCGCACAGATATAGAGCGGAGACAGACATTCAACATAATTTGTAATGAAGATATGAAAATAGCTCTGTCCTTATAATGTATTTTTGTTATGGAAATACAAAGAGGTAAAGAAAATGCCTTCGTTTTCTAGAACATATATATAGAGAATCCAGTGAGATGTGGCTTCAAAGAAGAACCAATAATGCCTCTGTGGCATATCGTATCTGGGATAGTCACAGATGTCAATTAAGAAAAAGAAACAAAAACAAACCAACAAAGTTTTAAGAAAGACCAGTCTCCTGCAGACAAAAATAATGTTGCAGGAGGCTGTATTACTAGAATGAAGAGTTTTCTCCAACAGAGAATGCTGAGTGGATGGGTTCAATCTATTCAGCAGCTGGGAGGATTGCAAAGTATAGCACAATACAAATTGTGTGACAGAGGTGCTGGTACAATGTAGGTAACTATTGTTCTGAGCAATGCTAAATCTGTTTTAGAAGTGGGGAAAAAAAAAAGGATACTAGGTTTTGCAAACGTAATGTAGGCAGACACAGAAGATATAGAATCCAGGATTAGAGTCAGAAAAGGTAGAAAAGATCAGCCCCATGATGGCATCCTTTTTCCCATTCCCACTTATCTGACCACGGACAAGTTCAGGAAGGAGGCATGCATAAAACAAAATAGGATTAGGTGTTTATTGCACTGCTATTATCAAATCAAATCTACTAGTATATCCGCCTCTGAGATGACCACAAAAAGAAGTCAAGAAATTACAGACACTGCAGTATTCCAGTCATGCTACAGATAAGTCTACATGACCTTCTGAAGACAATCAGAAGATTGTCTGCAGATACGTCTACATGACCTTCTGAAGCCAATCACATGTTAGTTTCAACAGCTTGCCAATGGTATGACATGAATCAGCTCAAAGTGAGAGCCTTTTTTGATTCTTCAGAGCAGGACTGAGACCAAAATAACAGAATAGGTTATAGCAGCCATCAACTGCCGTAAGAAAAAAACCTTTTTTTCTTTTTCCTTGAAAAACATTAGAACACTGAGCATCTTTTCGATTTTATCTCCAAACGTACACATATGTCCACACATGAACACAGAACATAACACTCAAAAGACAAAGTTCTTCCAGTTTTGCATACCTCCACTCTTGTATCAAAACTCATTTTTGCAGTCGGAGTGAAACAGATTTTGAGATCAGCATGGCCTCCCACAGGTACCACCCCTTCAGAAGGGGTGATCATCATTCCAGGCAGTGGGTTTGAATCAAGAACCTGCAAACACAAACATGAAACATTAATAATACTATAAAAGGTGGGGGTTTTTTTGTTTTGGTGTGGTTTTGTTTGTTTGGGGGGTTTTTTTTGGTTGTTTTTGTTTTGTGGTTTTTTTATAATATGCCAATATATCTATCATGAAGATTTTATATTCTTACAAGGAGAACCTTCATAACATATAATGCTAACTTGGACTTAGAAGTTTGGGGCAAAAATACAGGTAAACAAAATAAAGTAACACATTCCTAAGCATGACGAATGTCAGTTTCTGCTATGAAATAATTTTTGCACACCAGTTGGAAATTTCATATTCTGGTTTTCAGGTTGTTTTCATGAAGTTAAAAAAATTAAGACTTGCTATTTAGCAAGTTTCTAGAATATTCTACAAAGCATTTTCTTAGTGACAGATAAATTTATCACTTCTTTTTTGACATTCACAGTAAGGAGACAGGACACGGGATCCTAATACTGAAAGTTCAGTAATAATACTAGGAGTAAATATTTAGTTTACCCACAATTAGTAAGCACAAAATAGAATTGGTTCTCTTCTAACACAATCCAAACAGATAACTTTTTAAAGTATAGCTACACAAGTGATAACGACCAAGACCAACCAGTTATCTCTTGGCTTAAGAGTAATTGTGGTGGCTTAAAAGGCTGGGTATGTTTGTTTGTCTTATTGACTATGCTGATTTTATTCTTTCAGGCCCATCCTCCAGGAGTGCAGTAATATTACTTATTATTACACTACTTAGTTGATAAACAGAGAAATATGGTACAAATCAAAATAAAACAATCAAGTTTCTTAGTACCATAATAATGTAATAACAAATATTCTGAGGATTTTAATGAAAATTATTTTGCTTCACTAAATAAATACAGCAAATCATTCTGTGAGCAGGAGAACTAATGAGGTTAGGTTTCCTACTAATTCATGTATGCCACTCTGGCATCCATCTCATCTCTCATCCAATTCATAATACAGCCTATCTTCCTCTCAGATGTTAGTCTAGCAAAGTAATCACTTTTGCTGTGACTGGTCTGGGTCTATGCATACACTGACTGGGCAGCCACTATGAACTGGATGACCAGTCAGTTTGCTCTGTCTCTCAAAACAGAAAAACATCCAAGCTGTAACTGTTTTTTCATAAGGTACACCAGTATGGGGCTCTACCCTCACCACTGGTTCTCATAAAACTTCCAGAATCTCTTAGACCATTACCACCTTCCTTCTCTGTCAGTCCACCTGTCCATCAATCCAAATTTGACAGAGGGACAGAATTCCTATTCACATAAATCTTGCTTCTTCAGAAGAAGAGACAAAAACTTAAGTAGGTGTGTATCTAATAACTGAGAACACAAAACTGTAACATGATCTGATAAAACAAACTCCCTTCTTCCTCCCCACCCCAAGAAACTGAATATGCTAAAAATAATTTTAGCATACTTGGAAGTACGCATGACTGTATCCCATGTTTTGAAGAACTGCTGTCTTACAAGTAGATAAACCCATTGGACTATGATTGAAGGGTATCCTTTGTTCCATAAACTGAACTTTAGTAGTGCCAGGCTATGAAAAAGAAGATAAAAAAACAAACTAAATAACATATTACTAAGTACAAATAAATAATTGAGCCTATTTTTCTTTTCATTACATAATGAGCTAATATATTTATGGAAATGCATAAATTAGAAGTATTCAACTAGAGAAACAGTTTAAAGGTGAGACAAGATTTACTCAATGTATTGAACTTATCCAGATTCAAAGTGAACAGAACAACCCCAGAGATATTTCTGTGCAAATTTCAAGACAAAAAAATATTTTAATTAAATTTAACAGCACAAGCTCCATTTTTTTAATCCTAAATGTGTGATCAGGACAAGATACTACAGCAACAGTAAAAAAAGCCAATATTCTAATTTACACACCTCTTGGTTTACATAAGGCAATTTCCAATGCTTCAAAAGAAGTTGAGTAAAAGAAAAAATGCTACTGGGTAAAAAAAAAAAAATAAAAAATAAAAAACAGGCACATCAAAAGGAAGAGAAAAGTTTTCTTAGTTCCCAAAATGAAAGTTCTAGAGTTTAAAAAAAAACAAACAAAAAAAGATACAAAAACCACAACCAAACAAAAAAAAAACCACCCTGGTCTCATTCACACTCCCTGGTATGTAACATAGAATAACAAATGATTAACCTAAGCTGAATTTCACTGTTTAGAAGACTACCCAGAACGTTGCTTTTCAAATTACCAAATACCATGTTCAAATAACAATACGAAGTTACATTACAGCCTGTTGTTACCCTGAAGCTCTGAAACACCTTCACACACACACCTTGATTTTTACCCCTTTAATATACATCTAAAGAACTATCATACCAACTCTCAACCTTTGGCTAAATTAAGCAAGCCAAGAAGAACAATTACCACTTAACATATAAGGACCACCAAGTTGTAATGCCAAAGGAAATATATCATTGAAAGCAAGAAAAAAAAAACAAATTGTCTTTGTCTCACCTTCTCCTTATGCTTTTGGAGCAATATTCTTTTGCTAACCACGTCAAATAGAAGCCAAATGAAATTAAAATAGCTATCTGAATACATGATAATAGAAATATATTTAAGAAATTACTTGTTTAAAAAACCCCACACATTTTATTTCTCTAAATCAGCTGTATGAGTGTTACCTTTGCAAAACATTTCAACTTAATTGTGTTTCCTTTACGCACACACAAGTTGAATTCTCCCACTTCTGGAGAGTTAAAACCCGGATGCCAAACAACTTCACACTCCAGATCTCTATAGGCTTCCACAAAGCCTAAATAAACATGCATAATTTACATGTTATAGCATACAGATGTACAATTATCAAATTACATTGTATTATTACATATAACATAAAGCGTATTAAAGTGAAATTACTGAAGACTAAGCTTACATTTCAAAGGTGTTCCACAGTATGCTGAATTAGGTAAAATTAGTTTCTGAATTCTCATAACAATTGCATAATCTGTTTAGTAGTGTCGCACAGTAAAACACATTCAAAGTTCACTGGTATTTTTTAGTCATAAATTACTTAAATAATCAACACTTAAAAAATAAAACAACAAACTATTCTGCTTGTAGAATAACAACTTTGGGAAAGATTAGGTACGTTTTCTTGCTTGCATTTGAGTCTGTACCCGTATCAGCAGAAATATCTCTTCTCAAGAACCAGAGCATACCAAGCTCCTGATCCAGCCAAATCTTGTTTGTACTGTGTAATGCCAATTCACTTAGCAGTTAGTTCTTTAATAATGAAGCTCCAATATACTGCTGCAGAACACTGTCTTTCAAAGGAAAGAAGGTAAAAACTAATGTCTCACACACTTAGAAGTGAGAATTTGTTAGAACAAATACTGATCCATAATGCAAGTGGAAACTAATCCCAGATTGAATTCCATTTGCGCCATTCAGACTGTCTACATCAACTTCTTAGCAGCTTCATTCATACAGTACTTTTGGAAAATTTCCTATCCTGATGAGCTGACATTGCTAACTGCTATTAAATAGCTTCCTCACTTTTGAAATATCAGCAATCTATGCTGAGAAAAATGGTTACGTAAGCACTGCTGGCTAGACATAGAAACAACAAACTGGACCCTGTATACTCTCAGGGTAGGGCTTACACCGAGAGTGTTGTCATTAACGCTCTGATCTGATACTACTTTTGGGATACACTGATATTGACTCAAATCTAAAAAATACTGTTTATAGCATCAACTGAATGTTCATCTTATTTAACCGACATTCAAGATACACGCACACAAACTGTACTTGTATTGTGTACCTTTGGCTGGCTGTATAGAAAATGCAGTTCTTCTACCTGTAATAATAGGTTTCCAAGTAAACTCAGCAGGATAGTTTCTGAGATTGTATACTCTGACAGTTGTTCTAAATTCTGTCCCTGCTAGGTAGCCAGGAACAGGATTTAAAATCAGTTCCCTCGCAGACAGCTCAAGTTCAACAGACACTGCTTTTGCAACTACCAGCACATGCCCAAGGTGTTGGTTGTTTATTGTGTAAGTGAAAGATCTGTAACATAAAAATATACATTTCTCAATATTGTTATGTATTTATTGTGTTGTATTCAGAATAAAATTTATGTGAAATATAATCATTAGCAAGAAAATACTTAACAATTGAGTGTGAACATGCAGTTAAGACTGACAACTAAAAGCAATTTGCAATTGTTTTGCATACAACTTAAATCACGTCAAAAGTGAAGATCATCCCAAAGGATAAGCAACCTTATACAGTCATTTTAACAGCATTAGTAAAGGGAGAGTTCCAACTCCTTACCAGAAGGCCAGAAAACAATTTGCCTATGCATTTACCCCGAGATGCATCAAAAAATCTGAGCATAGATGCAGTGATGCAACACTACGCTGGAAAGAGCATGGTATTTTCCAAAATTTCTCCTAACAAATACAATGTAATAGCAAACTTTTTTCTGTAATATACCTGTGTCTATGTGGACTTTTGACAGGACAGTTTGTTGGCTTTTTTTAAACCCTAAGAAACACTACAATGCTAGCAAAATTTTGCAACATGAAATGGCATAATTATTCCAATGTCACCACAGATGAGTGTACACAATTAACACTTATCATAACTACACTGAGTTTAAACCAGCCACATGATTTTTCTTATTCTACTACTGCAAAGAAAACATGTAAATCAAGACAAATATAAGAAGCCTTACCTTTTAAACAATCCAAGAGTGTTTGTCTCAAATATAATTGGAATATGAGTCCTTGTAAGAGGAGGCACCACCTGAGACAATGGACTCGTCTGCTGTAATTCATCAATTTCAATCTCAATTTGTATCCATATATGAACTAACAAGTTATTGATGATGTGCAGTTTTCTGGATGTTGTAGAATACACACAAACATCACCAAAATCCATAGTAGAAGGACCTGGAATGTATAAGAAATAAGATCTTCAACATTAAAAAGTTAATATAAGGAAGCACAACTACTAAAACACTATGATCGAAACATTTTAGTTCCTCAAATTACAGATTTAGTCAGCTAGAACAATCCTGTAGCAGAATAAATTCACACTACAATTTGGAAGTGAATACCATGTACGTTCTATGAATGTTTTCAGTAGTACAGCTCAAAAGCCAGCACCAACATTTAATTCTTAATTCTGTATTAGCCAGCTATTAAAATAGGAAAAGTAATGTGCAAATTACTATAGCAATTATTAATAATCATAAATACTTCTTATTAATCAGATATTTAAATGGCTAGACAACCAGCAATTCACTGAGAGTTTATATTCTTAACCCGTTTGTTTGCTCCCTGATACGTGACCATTTGGTTTAATAACACATGTAATTTGATAGTGACAGAATTATCTCATTACTTTATTTACTGCTATCACCGGTTTTTATGCTAATTTGCAAACTTCAGTGATCATGGCACTAATCAAACATCTTTCAAAACTCTTAAGTACTTTTTTAATGAATATGTTTATCTTATTCTATCTTTCCCCAAGTGTTATCAGTATACACAGCTACACTATTCAAGTTCCGTCTCCACTGAAAATAAAAAAAGCCCATGAATTACTGAAAATTTTCACTTTGCTGCTAAATAATTTTACTGAAGAAAAATTGACCTTAAAATAGACCAGTTTTAGTACCAAGTGTTGTTAACAGATGAGTCCCTCACAGACTTTAGAAGGTGTTACTCCCCATCACAGAATTCATTTTGAAATCGCTGAAATTATTTTGAAAGAGGATCCTGAAGTTTTACTTTTTGGGGGTATTACTGTTAATTCCCAGATACATTCTGAATACTCCTATGAATCTTGCTGATATTAATACCGGGTCCAGATACTATCCGATAACAAGACATAAGGGTATGAGCAACCCTTATATTATGCTGTATTGATTTCTCTATAATACGTTGTAGTATGAGCAGTCTTAAAGGAACCTCTCCTTTTACATGTCCATGCCGAATCACATCTCAGTATTTTCTGAGGAGTGCAAAGCTTTAGTTACAACACTGCTGTAGATATCAAGCTGACACCAAAGTAAGCTATTTTCTATTTAAGGTGAACAATTTTGAACATAAGTTGTGTTACTATAAATAAGTGCTTTTATAACAACTACATTTAGTAACCAAATTAAACATCTTACCAATTAGTATCTGATGAAGCTGCTTGGATGTTAAAGTTAGACTACAATCTTCCTTCTCTTGGGTAGAAGATGGCATAGCACGAAGACCACTCCGAATCTGTGATAAGCAAAAGACTTCTCAGAGCAGGATCAAATTCTTATGCTTTTTTATATGGTAAACACATTATGCTTACATTACTACTCAAGCATTTCACTTACTTCTTTGACTGAAGATTTAGAAACAATTTCTGCCAATTTTCGACTTGTTAATAGGCAATTCTCATCTAAAGGAAGCATTTTGAACTGTAGCTTCTCCTTGTGAAAATCTGTGATTGAGATCTTTGGTGACATAAGACCTTCAGCTGGTTTAAGGCCTATGTTCACAGAATTATTATAAATATAAAATTGCCTATAAGGGAGTGAAAAAAAAGAATATGGAAATCTAGAAGTTTGAGCATTCCATGTTCTACATATTAAACTATTTATTTAAGATTTTTAAACATAACAAATAATAATTTAAGTGGGAATATTTCATTATGCAAAAAACCCTCAAGTACAGAAAATGCCTTGAAAAGTCTTTTAGTGTACTGTTTAGGCAAGGATTAAAATCTATTGCACATTTGTGGCAATGGCTCAGCTGAACAGGTTACAAGCATTATGGCTACCAAAACATAAATAATGTATCATTTCTAAAATACCTCTTAAAGAACAATTAAGTTGTAAAGTCAAGCAAGTTAGTAAATGCCAAGATTACAAAGGATCTTTTAATTGTATATGTATGTAATGGACCACTTATAGCTTAATTTTCAGAGCAATTAACTTTTCTTCATGAAAGTTCAACTCCAATCAATCATTTTCACCTGCAACCAAGCGGTTTGAAACCTCCAGAGATCTTACACAGATGTTTCATAACAAGTATTCAGAAATTATTACTATATTTGATACTAACAGTAAAATTTATCGATAATTGTGAAATTTTCCTTTCTGTTCTTGCTCCTCATGCAATATACCATGAATACATGCATTATGGTCATATAAACAAGAGTTCACCTAATATACAACATCAGTTCCTTTCAATAAAACCATACATCATGCACATACCTAAAAATAAACTAAATCCAGCTCTGTAGGCCTTGCTCTGTGTATATACATCACAATTCAGACAAGGTAAATTGAGATTACAAGAACAATCCACGGGCAGTATTAATTTTTAAATAATGGGTCTTTCAAACAACACTCTGAGGGTACTACTTCTCTTGCTTTAGAGGCTTTACAGGTTGTTTTGTGGTTTGTTTTTTTTTTTTAATAAAACTTTCAGAAGTAGCACAGCTGTCAGTTTTGCTTTTCCATGATTTTGCTTCACAGTATACCAACCAAATACACAAAGTCATGAAGTGAGAATTTACTATAAGATAAGGCTAAAAGACCAATACAATCCTTTAATCTTATGTGCTTTATTCCAGAAGTTAGTTATATCGTAATACACATACTGAATCCATCACTTTAGGTAAGCTAGACACGCTAGTTGGAAATATGAATGATTTATTATGTAAAAAGAAAAGAGAATTCACAAAAACCAATGTTATGTTTCTCCTACTAACCATAACCAACTCTTCTTGAAACCTGGCAACTTACAAGTTCCATACCTCCATCCCTACATTTTACCCAGGAAGTGATCTCTAAGTGCCTAAATGAACTTTTGAACAAAACAGGTTTTGAATGCCTTATAAATGAAGGTCCCAAGACGATAAGCATTTCAGCATGAGACAAATTTAGGTATATGATTGGTGCCACTAAATTAATTCTGCACATATATACACATATTTTTCATATGAGCCAAAAGTATTTATTTGTCCTTTAAACAAGTCTTACCTAGCAGCATCTTTCTGTAAACGACGCTGTCTTAACCTAGAAATGAAGTCTGTGTAGTATTCCTTATGTGCTTCTTTTAACAGTCGTTCACATTCAGTATAAGAAAACTCTGGATCTATATAATGATATCTCTCAGTCTTTGTGAAAATAGTCCTAAATATATAAGGAGAATTGTAGTTTCACTACATGTGTAAAACGATTCTGGGTCTAGTTAGAATGAAAACGTATTGATTTTGCTACGTGTATAATTCATTGCAAACATTCTTTTTATCACAGCAGATTATTAATATCTGACTTTGTAAAGGTAACCATAAAAATGAAATATTGAAACGGTAATAGCTACATTTGTAGTCTCACAGAAGAAAAGCAACTCAATAAATTTATGTGCAAGAGGCTCAAGGTTAAGTAGAATGCAATGAATTTTAAAGACCTTTCAGCCTGAAAACAAACAAAACAGTAAACTGTCATATGAGTAACCACACTTGATCTACTATACAGTACATACAAATGTGTGGTTTTAAATATTATATTCACATAATTTTTACCTGTACTTTTTATTCCATTCACCAGGCCTAATGCTGGCTGCGCGATCATTAGGAAAAGCTATAAGTGCATCATCCTTCCAATTCCTGTTAATCTGGTGAGTATGAATTTGTGTTTGGGTTGATTTAAGTATTGCCACAGGTGCTGTATCAGTGCACTGTCCTGCGCCATCAGCTACAAACTGTCCAGTTGCATTGGAAATCACTGGCGTTATACCTTAAAATCCAAATAAAACACATTACATACACTTATACTTTCTAAACAAAATTCAAAGTATTAGAAAAATATTTCTTAGTTTATACTTGGTCCATCAGCAGCTCAACAATCCATCCTATCCCATTATGTTTTCCTTAGACAAGGCCAACCACCTTCCCTGGCCTAGATCACAGACAAATACTAGAGCCCAAATCACTACTACTATGTCCAGCTGCGATGCTTTGTTTTGCACGTGCACATGACCAAATGCTCAGAGCTGCCTCTGTCACAACACTGTCCACAGTGTCCTAAAGTTCGTCTTAAGAGCTGCAAACACAGGCATGACTTTTGACAAGGAACTCCCAAGCTACAACTGAAAAGAGAGCTCAGATCTTTTGCACTCTAGTTTTAGAAAAGCACTTACACATTAAAGAGAAAAATTATGACAGAGACTAGGCCATGTGTTTGCTCACCTCTCCTACCTAAAGATATATGTTTAAAACAGCACTATAAATAAGTAAATCTGTTCTTCAATTGCCCCTTCCTCCCTCCCTCACCTGCAAAAAAAATTAATACGTTAAACTAAACATATTGGGTTTACCCACAGTAGCCTTATTTTACTCACAAGTGGCTACAAAAAAACCCCTACTTTCCATCCGCCAAACTATAGGAGTGATTACAACTTGCGCTGACCATGGAGGTACAGTCTGCAAGAAGCTTCATTCCAATTCATGGGGCATGTTAGGAACATGAGGAACAAATTAGAGACTAATTATTGCATATCCTGAAGTATTCTTTATGCTGGCATAGGCTTCGCAGGATGAGAAGAGTCAATGGACGTGGGATAGGTAGCAAGCTGTGCTAACTGGCAAATTCATCTGGCAGTAGCAACTATCAGTCAATAAATAACCTATTATCTTTCCTAATTTTTTTCTGTGCTTTACCCATCTCCCTACTTAAAACTGAAACATACTGTGTAATGGCATTGCTGCAAAACCTGAAGCCTTTATATTCTGATTTATAAAAGTTACATAGTCCTATGATGAAAAATTATGCTTTAATAATTCAATTTTTGTTAAAATATGAGGGGGGAGTGAGTTTACCATTATTTTAGCCATTCTTTTATACTCTCATGGATATATGTCACACAACTGAGCATTCCCTCAACTCTCAAAGATTTTTTTTTTTAAAAAAACAAACTAAAAACAGTCAAAACTTCTCTTTTAAAATGTTAAAAATGTACTTTTAAAACATTTTCTCACTTGTCACTTATCTTTTTAGCATCTTACCAGGATTAATTTTGAATAGAATGTTTTTTCGTTTAGATTTGCACACACCAATAAAACTCAAATGTATTTGGTGAAAGGATTTTGTCTTCAAAACCTGAAAATTATTTTTCTCTACTCCTGTACCAATGATATCAACAACTTGCTTCACTTTAAGTGTTCCTATTTGATGTGGAGAAAATGAAAATATCACATCCTGGAAAAGAAAAGTCGTTATGAGACATATGAGGCAGAAAAACAAAGAAAAGTTTTGTGTAATTCTCGGTTTAATTGAGTCACTTCTCTCCACACTTACTTTTAAGATAGGTGTTCAAAACTTGTCCTTTAGAATATACCAACTACCATACATAAATTAGCAATATAAAGAAATATAAAACTGCTACACATTACAACACCACAAAGTCTCACTTGCTCACTTCTGGGACACATTTTTCTCTACGTGCCCTGAGTTACAGGTTTGTGAAATTATAAACATCTCCATATTTGACTTAAGTTTGGCAAAGTTTCTTCCACTAAAAGATATGTTATGTTACTCAAGTATTTGCAATTTACTGAAAGAAATGAAAAGGATCCTGCCACGGTTTGAGTATAAACCAATTTTCTCAAGTCAGTAAAATACAAAAAGTTAAAAGCCAGGAAAAACGTGGGTAAAGTTTCCTTAATACTACAACTATTTTTTCCAAATTTAAAATAACACTTGTTGCTTCCTGGAGTACAGGAAGGAACATTAAAAGACTACATAAGGAGAAAAAAGTTACATATTTGGCTGATATTAAACATCATGGCTACTGAAATGAAATTATTCTGGTTTACTTTCAAGAAATTCCACTGCTGACCACTGTAAAGTAATCTGCATATCTACATAATCTAAAAGAAAGAGGTAATTACCTTTGCAGATTTTTTTTTAATTCTTCCTTTTTTGGGAGAAATATTAAAGTTAGCAGTCTTGCGGAAGCTGAATGTTATTGGAAGGGACTCAGACTCATTTTTGAGTGTGCACAGAACTTGTGTTTGTTCACCCAGGAAACAGTGCATGAATTTAATAACTGGTCCTGGATTAAAAGTTAACATGACAGGAAGCCCAGAACCTGTCAAAGCTAACTCCGTGTGATGAGGATGATTCACTGTATTAGACAACACAAAAAAAAAACACAAACAAAAAATCTCACATGTCTATTAACATACAAACAGAAAAGTCATACTGTAGTTGTATGGTTGTAAACACAAAATAATACCATAATACAATATGATTCATAATGCAATTTTCTATAAAAATAGGCATGCTTACTTATAATGGCTGTTAGATTCTCTCCTTACGAAATTTTAGGGTGATAGTCACTTGAAAATGCATAAAACTGCTATTACCAAAGTGCTGGTGACCTGCAAAGTGCTGGGGTTTTTTTGATGTCCTCCAATTATTTACACTTATAATTAAGCTCTAGGTGTTCACTACCAGCAGATGTACTCATGACACGCATTATTCTCTCCTTCTTTCTAGTCACTGTTTTTGGCACTAAAGCACTAAAGACGTAAGTTAAAATAATTTATTTGTATCGATATAAATAAAATAAACACAGGTTTCCCATAAAAATGCTAAGATGATGAAGAAATGTAAAATAAATATTTAAAAAAATCAAGATATTATCATCCATGTATCAAGTTTTATCATCCATAATGCATTTCTGATGGTGATTATACATTCCCGATAACATACTTGTGATTGCTGTGGCACTATCACTGAGGGCCTGCAGATAGCCATCTTTACTCCCAACTGCTTCAAATCTCAGAAACAGTACATAATCTTGTTTGACTGATGAATCATTCACTCCAAAGTCCCTTTTAAATTTTCTGTAAGAGTCACAAACTCTAATTACAAGATCGGGAAAAAAAAAAACCAACCAACCACACCCCAACTTACAAAAAAAAAAAACCACTAATTTTTCTGTCATCCAGTCTGGCTTCTCTACTGTTGGTTACAGCTTGAACAAATCATCTTTATACTTCCTTTCAAAAATTGAAACAATAACAAATTTAAGCTCAACAGTACCTGTATGATTATTTTACTAGTCATTTTATATCTTTTCCAGTCTACACCAGTTTTCTGACCTAATAATACATGCATAATAATCACTTATAATTTGAATTTAAGTAAGGGAAAATGGCAAGAGCGCATTTTCATTTTCTCTTCATTATCTAAGGAAGAAATGTTCCTTTATGCTTACTTTTTTTTAATGGAATAAAAGCTCTACAAAATGTTTCAGTCTCTCAGTGATGAAATATATATATTATTTCATAATGCTGCACATATATCTTTATGAAATAAATCTGTAGTCATGAAAAAGGCACTTAATTTACACTGTAGAACTCTCTCAACAATCTTTAGAGATTCAGTGTATTTAATGGGAGCTGCAATTAGTTCCCTTGTCAAAATCTAATAAAATTCTTGTTCGCGCAAAACAAGTTTAACCAATTCTTGGTTCAAATACATCCTTAATGTATTATAAAACATCTTCCAGATAATTACTTCAGACTTTGCTTTCTCATTTGTAGTATCACACCAAGCAATTTCTTTTAACAGACATAAACACAGAAGAACTCATTCAGAAAAAAATTTGCAGACACATTAACTTAAAATTATTTTTTCTAACACTGCACTTTACAGAATAGTTTGGACTAATCAACCCGTGTATGTGTGTCCAATTTGGACTACTCACTCACTCTGGACTAAAGCACAATGTAACCAAAGATTTCTCATAAGGGAGCAAAGTTCCTTGATTGGGAATGCACGAGATCAAGGCAGAAATATCTAGATCTTTTATTGTATTTTTGAGGCTTAAGTCTTGTAAACCAGCATCTGCACTCCTCTGAAGATCTGTTCCCTAAAAAATAATCAAAAAGTGGAATAGTTTAGCCTGTTCCGATTCCCCTTTTGTGTTTGGTTGGGGTTTTTTTTCCCTACACATACATTTTCATATCTTTCACAATAAGGAGAAAGACATAACGTAAGTAATAGCACAGACATAGTTACATATCACATGGCTAATTAACCAGTTTTTAAACACCAATTTCATGTCAATGTTTTGAATTCCCTTTTTTAAAGATGATGCTCACTCAGATGATTTCACTGAGAAAAACAAGCGAAACCACAGATGCTTAACATCTTAGAATACCAAAATATATTTTGATAACTCCTACTAAGTGATAACAAAACCAGTAGGACGCACAAAACAACTCAAAAAACCCCAGCAAAACAATACAAAAAACCTACAACCAGAGAACATACTTAGTATTGTTAAGGTTAATATGTCACATGGTGAAACAGAAATATCTGAAAAATTAATTCCAAGGTTAAATTATTGCATGACATAGTAAAGACTGCTAGAAGATGAAGGCTGAGAAACAAAAAATGCAAAAGCAGAAATGAAAACAAGTTTTCAACTAAAATAAAAACCAGAACAGTTTCTTACCATTTCTCCTCCAATGGCATCGTCTTCCAGTACTGCTACCCAGTCCATACACTCGGGACTTTCATTGTATAAAGATATTTGTTCAGTCTTTGAAGACCCAAAGTAAACTGGTCCAAAGTTAATGCATTCCAACATATTTCCACAGGACACTCCTAGGACTTTAAGAGCTTGTTCAACCACAACAGCTTTGATCCATACTTCAGTGCAGCCATGACCTTCCAACTCCACTCTGTCAGTAAGAGTGGCAAGCAGCAATAGGTAATGTAGAAAAGTCTTATAAATAATTGGTTTGGTTTATATTAGAACCTATGCAAAGCTGAACCAAATCAGAGCATTTAAATCACTGGCTTTCCATAGATAAACTAAGCCGGGCTAGTTTAAAACTAAGGAGAACAACAACAGAAAATAGAGCGTGTACTTGACAATTTGATACCTAATGGGAATATTACCAATCAGGAAGAATCGCACATTACATGGTGAAGTTTTGGGGAGCTTTTTGAATTTTTCCCCTTTTTTAATGTTTGAAAAACAGGAATGACATATCAAAAGAATCAGAGACATCCACAGGTGAAGGACTGCTCTTATTTCTGAGAATCTTTGTATCTAGATATCAATTTTGGCATGTACTTAGTAACTTCCTTTTAGGCAACTGGGGCTAGAAGTTGATCTGAATAACTATAGAAGAACTGCTGCTGTCCCTGCCTGAATGCTTGACGATGCCACAAAACACCAAAGGACCAAAGGAAAGGCAGAAAGCACGACACGACACTCTTGCAACCAAAAGGTTGAAACTCAGTAACCAAAGAAAATATCATATGAAGGAGGATGTGTCTCTTTATGAGAGATCTTAAATAACACAGCCAGGTACACAATTTACACATCACTCTTCTGTGGAGATAATATAATCATCAAATTAATTTAATAAAAGTAAATGTGGAAGACAGCAACTGACACCTAGGAGCTTAACTTTTTTACATTCATAATAAAGACTAGAATTAATGGCAGACAAAAATGTAATTTATAGAGCTGGATTTCTTCAGTCATACACTCACTTTACCACTTCTTTGATGACTCTGGGTACATCCGTGCATATATCCACCTTAACCTTCCTTATAGATTTTGGCTTTACTGCTCCACTGGTAGGTTCTATGTTAAGCAGGACAACTCCATCATATGATATTTTAAATGTACCTAAAAGAAACAGAATAATAAACAGAATGTTATACAACATAAAGTTGTAGATTTACATTCCTCTGTTACACATTTGGAATTACAAAACACACAATGCAGATATTCACAAGCGGTACATTGTCCTATGGAAAAAGGAAACATGGAGTTAATCTTTTTCAAAACTATTCCTAACACAGAGTAGATCATTCTTTCCAGGGTTTCTTTAAATATTACACCCACACGTCCAATGCCACTTTGCAAGTTGTGATTTTAACAGAAAAGGTACTCACATGCCAAACAAAAGTGATTATATCATGAAGCAGCTGTAAGTAACAATTCGTAAATTACTAGATATTTCATACACAGCTCTAGGCCAGCTACGGGAGCCAGAAAGTTAAGCACATATTGCAGGTAACAACAGCTTTCACGATTTGGTAGGTGCAGAACACAGTCTACTGCAGAAGAGAACAGTGAACATTTCTAGGTTATATTTACCTGCTGCCTGTTAGTGTGACCTGCTATATTACGATTTACAGAGCCTACAGAAACACAGATTCAGCAGGTATTCCTTTGTCTGCCCTCAATACATTCTTCGCTAACCACCACTTTCGTTCTAATTTTGCCTGTGTCCAGTCCTGCAAAACTCCATCGTGCAGCCTGCATGCATCATGCAATGGAGTTTATAACTAGAACCAGTTCCTATGCAACATGAGAAATTCCACATAACTTAAATTACATATGCATCTACAACTAATTTGCATTATCTCATTTTCTTTATCTAAACATCATTCCTCAAAGAAGTTAGTATATATGAGTAAGAGCTGATTATATAAACCACGTACTACATCTTTAGATTGAGCTGGCTAGAAAAAAATATTTCCTTTGCTTTTCGGAAAAAAATAAAAAAAACAAAATAAAATTCTGTTCTAACTAGACACCATTTTTATTTATTTTATTTTATTTAATATTGTAACCCACCTCTGTGTTTCTACAATCATGTATTTTCTGCTACAATATTAGTTGTGGATATCTATGAAGCAAATATTCACACAACCTTGGCCGACTGCAAATAAAGATACTTTGTGATATAATAAGAAGCTGTACAAGTGAGGAACAAAAATAATTTAAATTTGTTTGAAACTCAGCATAGTTGCCAACCTACATCTGGAGAAAGGTGTCTGTAGCTTTGTACAGTGGAAAAGAGAGTCAAATAGGTTACTTGGATCATATAAGCATTCTTACGCTCCATTCTCCTTGTTTCTTACACTCCTTGGAAGGAGCACTCACAGAAGTTGAAGGATGTGCATGTTTTGAAAGCTGTATGATTTCAAAAGCTATGGCAGCAAGATAAAAGACTTCTCATTATCTTCTGGTAACAAATACAGTTCAATTCCCAAGTTAGAGGGCTTTAGCTCTGAAAGTACAGGGAGCTTGTAGGTGTTTATTTAATAGAGAGCTATTGGGATCACAGAATCAAAGACAACAAAGCAAGAGCAGACATGATTTGCTACTACTTATGCTGGGCACAGTAAGCAAATGAGCAATTGTTATTTTTACATCTTTCAGATGGGACTCAAAAGTAGAGAACTCCTAAAATTTGGCAAAGTTTTAAATTCATTTTTCTTCACTAAGAGGAAGCATAGTACTGCCTACAGAAGCAATGGGTCATTTATAGAACCTTCAGCTACAATACTCATACTCTGCATAACCCAGAACTTCAGTTAATTTCTACTTGGCCACTGAAGTGTTAACTTGCATAAAATTACATTTTTCAAGAAAACAAAATATTTGTATAATTTAATGCATACTGAATATTTACCTGAAGATGATCCATGGTTAGCAATACTAATCTCTTTACTAATTATTTTACTGTTTGCAATCACTGCACCAAAATTAATCTCTGACTGGATTTCCAGACAACAGCACGGAATTAATCTGCAGAGAAAAAACATTGTTATATTTTCCTCAAAACTTGAAAATACCTTTGCATTTTTAAAGAAATGTGATGAAGCAAGCCAGTGGAAGAGAGTTCTCTTTTTCTCCTAGTTGTCCCACCAGTGTTTACACAACTCACTTCAACAGTATGGCATACATAGGGAAGATGTAAAAAAGATAAAGATATCTATCAAGCTGTTCAATTTAATGACTAACTACTGTAACTTTAGAACAATATACCTTTAAACAATTAGTCAAAATGGAATGTACACATTTCTATTTATCTAAAATAGTTTTATTTAAAGTTTTTTGCACTATAAAAAGTATCATGAGTTAGTTGCATCACAAAATAAGACCAAAGTTAACATTGACCATGTTTCATTATCAGCTGCCTGAACTAAAAGCATAGAGAAAACATGCATGCCAGTTTCAGTTTACAGTCTTTTGTTTTACAGATACTTTATGTGGCTTCAACAAAACTTATTATAACAGATATAAGTAGGTAATGACACAAGTTATTTCTATTCTTTATTTAAGAGCCTCAGATAGCATGATGACATCACTGCGTTGGGTACTGCTTAGCCATAATGAAAAGATCATACTCACTTCAAGAAACTTGTATTTTAAAGGCCCCAATTTCTAATACAATCACACTTCTGATCTCACATAAAACTGTGTTTGAAATCGATTGGAATTTTACATCAGCATAGCAGTCTGTCTCCTCTTAATCACAAATAGGAACATGTAGGAACAATTGCATCCCACGATCTTGTATTACATGCAGTACAGAAGACTAAATGGAGAAGGAAGATAAATCTCCTTGGCTGAGCTAAGTAGACCCTGCCCATATAATCTATTGCATAAGGGGGGGGGGGCACGCGGAGGAGGGAAAGAAAGAGAGAGAGGAAATAAAAAAAAAATTAAACAGGAAATGCAACAAAAGAAATTGCTCTTGGGAATGTTAATACACTGATTTTAATTTTGTTTAATAATTTATTATAATGCAAAAAAAATAATTAGGAAATTCTTGAAAATGATGTTCTAGACCAGCAGGATGTGTCAAAAAACCTCAACAAAACAATTAAAAAAAAAAAAAGGGAAAAGCTATCAAGATCAGGGTACACTTGAAAAGACTGTAAAAACTTCACATATTCTAAGTATTCAGACTTTCTTCCAAGCAGTTTTGTTAGAAAAATGAAACACAAGTATCTCCTCTCAAGATTCAAATATATAACTTCCCAAGTAGACAGGAATAAGCACAAGTTCTAAGTGCAAGGAGATTTTCCAATAGATTCAGACTTGTGCAAAAAGGGAGATAGTCAAGTTAAAGATTTTTGGTTTAGTTTTTTAATACAGGATGGGGTTTGGTTGGTTGGTTTAGTTTTGGTTGGGTTTTTTTATGAAGACAGAATTTACCCCTTGGAATTTCAAATGTTTTCTTACTATTTTTTTAAAACAAAAAAAATTAATGATTATATTTCAGAAAGAGTTTGGATGCAGCGTTTCAGCTAATCATTAAAAAAAACCAAAACCCCACAAAACAAAAACACACAAAAAAAACCCCAAACAGCTGCAACTGGCTTGTTTGAAACCCATTCCCAAACCTTGAGTATAAGTATTTTCTATGGCGATCAAATAATTACATAATTAAATCATTACATTGGTATTACTGAGCACATCGTAAATCCATGGCACTGTAGAGATTAAGCTAAGAATGTTGTTTGGTCTCCAAAACTTATACCAAATACATGAGCCACAAATCAATATGATTAACCACTGGATTTAGTCCCATGAGACAGGCAGATACGTAACAGCTATTTTACTCGCAAACCAAACAACTGTGATATTAATGTCACTAAAGCCCAATAGAAATATAATTCTCTTGGTGGCATTTTTTACCAAATAAATGGTTAGAAAAGTAAGTAGCGTGTTAGTGCAGTTTAAAGTTGTATGAGAAACTAACTTTTCCTATACTCCCAGTGAATCTCATCCCAGACTAAAGATTATCTTAAAATGAACAGTAGATGTGATTGAAGGAAATCACACCAATTGTTGGCAAAAAAGTTAAATCTTTTCACGCTTTTTTCCTAAACCACCAGTGAACTTTTCTGTCAATAAAATTCTATGAACAAAACATGGAGACCCTTAATTTCTACAAATTCATAGTGAATTATATACATATCACCGTTTAACCAATACAGAAATAAAAGCTGAAAAACAATTATCATTTCAAAGAAAGAATACTACAAATAAGCTGACAGGTAAGAGAGAAGTAGCAGACATTTAAGGAGACCAGTCCAAATAATATCAGCAGCTTACAAATATTTCTTATACAATAACACATTATCTTGTGTTTCTGACTTTTGTGAACTTGCTGTCACATGCTTTAAAACTGAATTCTATTTTGCAGATATAGAACTCTTCAAAAGTGCTGCTAGTATACCGAGTGACGTTTGCCTGAGACAATGAAAATAAACACTGTATTTGAGTTTGCCAAAAACCAGAATTTGTCACTGATAAGAAATTTTGTGTCACAAAAATATATAGCAATTTGATGTATATCTAAGTATAGCTTTAACTTTTTTTAAAATCATTTATTTCAATTCTTGACATTTTAGAAAAAGTAATGTTACTGTTTACTACATTATTATTGATACATCAGTAGAAAGAATATGTTATTAAAAATATTTTAAAATGCACAAAATTTTAAATAGGAAGTGAAAGAAACACATCAGAATTAAATAAAATAGGGGGGCGGCAGAGGGGGGGAAGTGTGTGTTTGTCCCCCAAAACAGGACATTGCAAATATTTCCTTGGCAATATTTTCAGGTTGTTCCATCAAATTAAGGACTTCTGTGGACATTTCATAGTGACATTGTAATTTTTATCAAAAGAAAAATATCTTTTAGACTAGTATTTCTCAACCAATGTTATATTACGTATGCAATTTGCTCAAAATGGTTAATGATGCATTATAAATTATGTTTGTATAAAAAAATATATT
>VWZL01003329.1:1159788-1208354 GCA_013396915.1 Stercorarius parasiticus
GTTCTTACCTGTATGCTCCTGTAAAAAAAAAAAAAATAAATAAATCTTACTTTTGTAAGGCAACTTACTAGTTGTTTTCAATGCAATTGACAGATAAATTACAAAGCTATATGGGACACTTATATAGGAAACTCCACAAGATTAAACTGCAAATAGTAACAGCAGCATATGAACTTCTGACCATCATACCCAAGCAGGGGGATATCAACTATGTCATCTTCTATTAAAAGAAGTAGTCTATCTTCAAGATCTTTTTCATTCTCAGGATAATATTCCACGAAAGCTGTAACTTGAAGTCCAGGTGCAACAGGTTTTTCTGGATTTTCCACAATCAATTTAAACTGCAATTAAAAAACACATAAATATTTTTTAATTGTTAAAAAATTCTAGATTAAAAAACATATACATGTGGTTCATTTTGAAGAAGAATGCACAGATTGATTTAAAATTCACAATCAATTTTAAAACATGCAGAATTTTATAAAATTTCTCTTCCTATTTACTGAATTCCAGACTTCTTACAGTAAAACAGAAAGACAGAAAAGTAAGCTTTTCTCTTTTCTAAAGTTGACTCTGCCTTTGCACTTCTGGAGCACATGAAAAATTGATAAGGCTGATGAAATCTAACAAAGAAGAATAACCGCAACCCTGACAAGTCAAGCACTCTCAACAATTCCCAGCTTGTTCCAAAATTCTTCAGTTAGAGTGTAATAAAAATCAAGCTGTCTACATCATGCAAATTAGTAAATTTTAGGGGGAAGAGCGTTAAAATGCATACACAGTCTTGGCCACTCTCGCCCTCAAAAAGAAAGGCTGACTACTCAGATGGTTTAATTATCCAAGGTACTTCAACTGTCTGACAATCATTGTCACGACTACCCTGGAATATACTGATTCAGATTTCAAGTTCCTGTGAACACAAAGCAACATCAGCTTCTGTTCAAGCCCCAATGCCAGTTCAACTCTTTGATCCTAATTTTGACTTAATTAACAGATAATAAACTAGCTAAGTGAAAGACCAATATAAAACTACTAACCACAGCTGGGTTTTGCTGGGCCCACATAGATTACAAGTTAAGGGCTAAACTGGTTAGAATTGTAAAGATGCATTTGCCTTTTAAAAGTCTGGCTAGGCAATGCTTTTTCCAGAACTAATCATATGCTATTAGTAGTACTCATACTATCTTAAGATTGTAAAACCCTCTTTTCTGAGAAAGCTCTCTACAAGCCTGCACCACTAATGGACTACGTAACTCAAAAATTTAGAATACAGAAATGAGGTAATAGAGCTATCAATCAGCCCTACGGAAATTCAAGAAATAACAACTTCAAATGTTGTACCCTTCAGCTGATCTGGAACATTTCACAAATTTGTTGTTGACATCATACCAAAGTGATCCATTTCTACATAATGCTCCCTGAAATAACGAGCAACTGACAGGCTTCTTCAGGGATAAAATTTCGGAAGAGTGCAAAGCCAGACAGCAAAGCTAAGCAGGATTTGTTACCAACAAGGGACTTGTTGTAGTAAGACATACAAGAAAGCTAGTTTGCATCTATGCGAAACCATGGATTTAACAAACAAGGAAGCTCTCTTCAGATTGCTCACCACCTCAGGATAATATAGAACTGGTAGAATTGGAGTTCATTCCATTCTGACTTACAAGCTCCAAATGAGCAGCCTCATTTGAAGCTCTGTATGAGAATATTTTTCAAGTATCATAGAAATGACACCTACATGTTCTCACAAGAAAATGATAAACCAGGACTGGCTCCCTCCTTCAGAACTGTCACACAAGAAGCAATTCAGACAACTTCAGCTCTAAGAATTGCCTCTTATTGCTTCCAGTTTATCCAGTTATTCAACTATTTTAAATTCATTTCCAATTCACTGACAAATTCCAGTCAGTCTCATAAGCTGCTAAGGCATCCATGGTAGCATTTTCCATTTGCAGTAACTGAACACAGACAAGCATTTCCACCTGCCCAAGCAGCCTCTTACACAGGACCCATCTAGCTGGGCAAACCTGTGGGCAGATGTCCCCCTGCAAAACTGCAGAAAATAAAAGCAGGGCCTCGAGATTCATGTTTCTTCTGGCAATGTTCTGCACCTCAAGGAGGGCAAGCCCAAGGTGAGCAGGCTGCATACCAGTTCCTCAGGGCAAACCCAGGAGGGAAGGATACAGACCCACGGGACCCGGGGCGGGGTGCTCTCATGAGGCACCACCATTATTCACCCACGCTAGAGTTGTGCGACGTGTTCTACAACCAACCACAGAGCTGACAGCTGCCTTGTAGAGAGAGGCAGGCCTCGTCGACGTTACCCACCCGCACCCAGGCCGGGGGATAGCTGAGACTCCCCACCGCTTCCCTCACGGCCACCCCTCACCTGGGGCCGGCGCGGCGGCAGCAGTTGGAGGCGACAGCTCTCCACCCGCCGGTTCTGGACGCTGAGCGCAGCGCGGTAGCAACGCCCCGGCACCGCGTCCCTGAAGGGGAGTTCGGCCGGGGCGATGCGCACCCCGGCCACGTCCCGCCACCCGCCCGCCATGGCTGACGCCTCCCCCAGGCGGCCAGCACGGCCTGGGAACGATCGCTTAGCAACGGACGCAGGGCGCTGATTGGAAGCAAAAGAGCGGCGCTTCCAAACCCATCAATCGGAAGAGGAGAAAGGGGGTAGAGGCGGGGCGAGCGTCTCGGCACGGTTAGGGCAGCCGGCGGGGTCTGGGCGACCCCGGCCCGCGGTATCGTTGCCCAAAGGAAGGGTTTTTAGCCTCAAGTTATGGCGTGTCCTTGTGGTCTCCTCAGGTGCGCAGCCTGAGTCTGCCCTGCTGCGCCCTCGCACGCTGCACCCTCGGGGCGGCCCCGGTCGGCAGGGCCGTTGAGGCAGGTGGAGGGACGCCATTTCGTGGGAGCCAGGTAGGGCAGGAGCTGGAAGGAAATCAAATCCCATCCCTTTGGCCTGTGTTTACCAGTAAGGAGACACCTGAGGCCGTGTTCCCCCCGTGGGGCTGGGGCCTGTGCAGCACAGTCCCTCTTGTTCACCTGAGGTGTTTTCCTGCTACGAGTCCCTCTCCAACAACAGCCCAGGGCAGCGAAGGGTGACACAGACACGGATGGTCTTCCTGACCTGGGTTTCTTAAAGTAAAGATGGATCAAACTGAAATAAAAATGACCTGATTTCTTTTCTGGACATACATGTTAATCACATAGAACCAAAGCAGGGCATTAATGCGCTTGTTTGTTGGTGGGATGCTCTGCAGTGCTAGTGGTTAATAATTCCTTGCATGCATTTATTGAGTGGTGAAAGATGCGTTCTTGCTCTGTATCCCTATGCCTTGCTGTGCTGCAATGTAAGTGGTAAAATGAAGTTGACGAGAATCCAGCACTTAGGCGGACTTGGAGGTAATGTTGTGCTTTGCTTCAATGTAGCAGAAGCAAGGAGAGGGGAGCAGCATGCACACAGAAGCTCAAACATCAGTTTTGATTAACCCAAAATGTTTTGCCTTGGATTCCTTCATCCCCGAAAGTGCGTGAGGACTCAAATTATCTCTATTTTAAAAGTCAAGTGAGAGAAGCTGCAAACATGGATGGCACAGATCAGAACTGCAAAGTACAAAAAGGGCAAAAAGTCTATTTTTAATGGGTCAAGAAACCTAGAGGGAGCAAAGAGAGCGGAGAGCCTTTTTTTCTGTTGCTGGGGGAGGAAGCTAACAGGTCTTTTTGTCCCTCTTAAAAATTCTAGTGATAGCCAGCCATCTGTAGATTACTGAAGAATGAGTGGGAATACAGCATTGCAAGCACTAAGGGTAAAAATCCAGCCACCTGAAGGGATTTCTCTGGGAAAACTACTTGAATCTCTTTTATGATAACATGATTGTACTTAACTGACACACACACAAAAAGAAGAAAAAAATAGAAGATTACCTTATCAAAGAATTAAACTCCCTCTGCTTTTTCACTAGAGAATGCAGAACACTACTACATAGTTTCTCTGGTCCTTGAACGAATTCCTGAGGAAAGCCCAGGGACACAAGATCAGACCTACGAAATATTTGATCCAAAGAAAGAGAAACCTTTGAGACAGACATCATGATGATGCTAAAAAGTCACAAGCTCGTTAGTTTACCTTAGTTTGGATTATTCTTCAGTTGTCACATAAATGTGGAAATGTTCTATCTTTCTGATCACACATTCTGGTACTTGGAAAAAATCAAGTTCAAAAGTGAACAACTAACTAGTTCAGAGAAAATGTCAAATATGTCACTTGTTATATACTATGACATAGTGAAGTAGTCAGTCACAAACTTATTTTTTCCATTCCACTAAGAATTGTAGCAACATTTAGTATTTTTAGCAAAACTATTAGAAAAAAAAAATTGCTTATTTTTTTTCTTGTCAGTTCAGACCTTGCTGGACTACAAGAGGATCCTTGGAAGGTCCCTGCCCTCTCTACTCCTTCTGACCTTACTGGTGTCCTGCATTCCCATCTGACTCCCAGACATGTCACTAGCTTTCATTCTACTAACTGAGCTCTGGGTCGAGCTATGTAATAAACCTGACCCGTGAAACAATCCCGGCTAAAAGCATTCATACATGCACGTCTTTTTTGGTGTCACTGGAGGAGGGTTGTCTTTCTTTAGCAAGATAATTTCTCAGCCTCATTTTAGAGCACTAGTTCATGAACAGTTGAAGTAGCGTTATTGACAGGGTGTTAATTGACATTGTGAGTGGAGGCTAAAGAAAGCAACAGAGACAGAATCTTTAAAAATCAATTCTGTCATAAAAGAATTTGTAGCAAAGAGCACTGGCCTTACTTTCACTTGATTCAACGTAGATACGTCCATACAAAATTATTATCAATTTAACTAAAATTTTAAAAATGAAATTTTAACTGTGACCTAGCTTGTGTATAGAGGAGCCAAGTTCTGCATTAAAAGACTCGTGATCTCTCTGTAGTAGTTTGGCTAGGCTCTCTTCCTCTTCTGCAAACCATTATATCCAAATGCTTACTATTGCCATCATTATGATATCTCATTATGAAACAATATTTGATAATGGACACTGCTCCTTCCTTTCCTCAGCTTATGCTGACTTCATAAATTTTTCTTTATTAGTCACATAATAATCATCCCCAAAGAGAAAAATATTGTAAAGGAACAGGCATACTTTGTTTTGATGACAGAATCCTTTATAACCAGTGCTAGGGTATGGATTATGTATATTCTTTCTCCTTTATCACTAAATCATATGACCACATTAAGTGTGATTTTACTTCTGCAGAAATTCATGCAATTTTACAGTGCAGTAACGTGCACAATTCACATTGCATTCACCTTAGCAGTATTAGATGATGAATAATAAAGCTTCACAGCAAACGTATCAAAATTGTATTATAGTAATCGGTGTGAAGAGTATAACCTGATATAAATCTCCACCATGCCTTAGTTTCTGAGTAACTTCCACCTTTTATAAGCCATACTTTCCAGATCTGAATCTTGTTTGACTATCCACTGATCTGACTATCCTCCCAGGTTCCAGGCAGAAAACAGGAATAGCATGGTTAGTTCTTTCAAGTTAATATACGAAGCTAATTTGTTTAAAATTAAATAGCCCCCAGCTTGTTCAGATCTATCCTGGGGCCATGGCCAGGTAAAACGAGATGCAGAATCAGAGAGCCATCACCAGTCTATTTTCCCCTGCTGCACAAGGAAAACATTATTAGAAAACGTATCTTAGAAAACAGCGAGACCTGAGATGCTGATCCTATCTACCCATGTTCTGAATGCGAGTCAAAGATGCTTGTGCACCGACCAAGTCATCTATGAGATCAGAAGTAGGTCCCACTCATCCAGGAATCTCTAAAAATCCCTTCAGAGAGTATTCAATATGTTAGAAAAAGGGGCATTTAAAATGATCAGGAGAGTGGTTTATTTGACAGTAGTTCAGCAACAAGAAATAAAGTGATACCTGAGACAACGAAACTAATTCGAACAAACTGCCACTAATACTGCACTTCGTTGCTGGAATCTGAATCTAGAGGAACTGTGATTTGAACTGTGAATGCTGACCTATTTATTCTGCTTCAGGAGGAATAAATATATTTAGAATATACTGGAAGGAAATAGGGCCACTTACTCATGAAAAAATAAAGTGTGCGTATTTTTACATCAGCTTTTAGGAGTCAGAAACAGACAAAGTCCAAATAATGATGACTAATAAGATATATTTGCATTTAATCTTGCAAATTGTTCTGTTTAATGGAAAACTAAAATGTTCAAAATGACAGATTTGAGCTCTAGTTCTCTCTAAAGGTCTCTTCACTAAACAAAGCATTCTGTGAGGAGCAGAACTAATGAAGATTTTATTGGGTCTTTTTGCTCAATGAAACCATCAGTCTTCACAAAACGTGTAAGAATTGCCAATCTCAGACCTCCTTCCTTCTTAGATGGGGCTGAAAGGAGCAGGACCAAAATTACTGAAAAAAGGGAGCAACAGAGATATTGCCAGTTAGGCAAGGCAATCACAAATGCCTTCCCTTTTTTTTTCTTTTTAGAGAGACTCTGTAGAAATTGGTAAATTTGTACTGGGTTTGTGTTGCAAGGTTTTGGTAGCAGGGGCAGGCTGCAGGGGTGGCTTCTGTGAGATGCCAGAAGCTTCCTCTCTGTATGATAGACCCGGTGGCCAAAGCTGAGGCAATCAGCAATGGTGGTAACACCTCTCTGATGACATATTTAAGACTGGGGGACTTGGACCAGAAGCAGCTGGGACAGAGGAGTGAAAATAAGTGAGAGCAACAACCCTACAGACACCAAGGCCAGTGAAGAATGCCAGAAGCTTCCTCTCTGTATGATAGACCCGGTGGCCAAAGCTGAGGCAATCAGCAATGGTGGTAACACCTCTCTGATGACATATTTAAGACTGGGGGACTTGGACCAGAAGCAGCTGGGACAGAGGAGTGAAAATAAGTGAGAGCAACAACCCTACAGACACCAAGGCCAGTGAAGAAGGAGGGGGAGGAGGTCCTCCAGGCACCTGTCTCTGAGACAGGCTGTCTCCATGCAGCCCGTGGAGGACCCCATGCTGGAGCAGGTGGACGCCCGAAGGAGTCTGTGACCCCATTGAAAGCCTGTGTTGGAGCAGGCTTCTGGCAGGACCTGTGGGCCCATGGAGAGAGGAGCGCATGCTGGAGCAGGTTTGCTGGCAGGACTTGTGACCCTGTGGGGGACCCACACTGGAGCAGCCTGTTCCTGAAGGACTGTACCCTGTGGACACAACCCACACTGGAGCAGTTCATGAAGAACTGCAGCCTGTGGGAAGGTCTCATGTTGGAGAGTTTTGTGGAGAACTGTCTCTTGTGGGAGGGACTCCACTCTGGAGCAGGGTAAGAGTGTGAGGACACCTCCCCGTGAGGAGGAAGGAGCAGCAGAGACAAGGTGTGATGAACAGACTGCAACTCCCATTCCCCATCCCTGTGCGAGGGATTAGGGTCGGGGGGGAAGTTGAGCCCAGGAAGAAGGGAGGGGTGGGAGGAAGGTGTTTTAAGATTTGGTTGTATTTCTTATTATGCTACTCTGTCATTTGAGTGGCAATAAATTAAATTAATTTCCCTGAGTCGAGTCTCTTTTGCCCATGATGGTAATTGCTGAGTGATCTCCCTGTCCTTATCTTGACCCACGAGCCTTTTGTCGTATTTTTTCCTCCCTGTCCAGTTGAGAAGAGGGAGTGATAGAGCAGCTTGGTGGGCACCTGTCATCCAGCCAAGGTCAATCGACCGCACAGTGAAAAACATAAATCACAAATACATACAGTCTCCATTATTCAGCAGTATAGTTTAGGGCTCCAAGAGCTACACACTGAGCCATTACATGTGTCTATAGAGCAGAAGCAGAGTGACTTTATCAGTGTACTCATGTTTACCTAAATAGCCTGACTAGGAGGGAAGCCATAGTACTGCAATAACATGACAATACCGATTTGGGAACTTGTGCCTGCATACTGTGCTGAGCTGAACATTTTGGTCTTAATGAGCACACAGCAGTTAGTCCAAAGTTTTCAGCACCAGGCTCTATATCACAAATCACAAATGTGCCCTTTGTTTCCTGCGGTCTGCTCCAATGGAAATGCTTTCTGCATCTGGTAACTTTTTTAGTCACAATGTGTGAAAACATCCTTGTTCATGAAAAATTTAGTAACTCTAAAAGCATCCATATCAACTCACAGATTTCATGTATTAGACAAATATAAAAATCGCTGGGTAGAAAGAAAAATCATTGAACCACACTGAGAAACATGATGATGTATGTTTCTGAGCTGGGTAGATCATCTTTGATCAAAACAGAACATAACTATGGGGAAATTGCACATATATATATATCTATAACTAAAAGGAAATTCAGATAAGGGATAGCTCTGAAAGTCTCTCATATAAATCAGGGGTTCTTTAACAGTTGTCTGTGGCTTTTAAAGACTCCCATAAAATCATGATATTTACCATGTTGAACCAGAGCAGTTGACTTTCCAAGCTGATAACAAGATGTCAACAACTATTGGCATCAATGAATCAATATTAAATTTCCACTATACACAACTAAGATGCAATTTCCTAAAGTTACTAACGGTGGGATTCATCTTGCCACACTTCACTGATGTAAAATCAATGTCTAGTCTAAGCTTCCACTATGATTAGGAGTGAGATAAGTACCTCCAGAGGATGATCATCCCCCTCCCCTTACATAGGTATTTAAAATAAAATTCCATTGACTTTATGCAGGTCTCCTACTACGTAGTTACTTAAACAATTTCAATAATCATTTTCTTAGGCAGTAAAGATAAAATTATTGAGGACAATGTTCAGATATTAGTGAATTTATTTTCTTTTTCCTAAAGGCTGAAAATTACTGCCTAATCATTTTGTGGTACAATTATGTGTATTTTATTATACATGTATCTTTCACATTTGATATGCAGTTTATCCAATTTACTTCCTTAGACTCCAAATGCTTAGTAAGATAAATTAAATTTGCGTTGTGATCATCTGGAGTGTCAGATCCCTCCCTGGTTTCCAGTTCTTTAGGCACTCAGCCTTCTGAGCTGCTTGATATTTTTATTTCCTTGACTTCAATTACAGTTGGAAACCATTACCAAACAGATATGCCTATATACTTTAAAAGCAATCAGACTATGGTTCAGTATAACCTTCTATGGATTGCATTGTCAACCCACTTTGCCTGAAAATACTATCCCTAGTCCTCATGAATGTCATCATACCTTCTTGCATTATACTAGGAGAGCTCATTTGTCTTCATAAGTTACAGATGAAAGGATACTACCCAATTTAACTGGGTCCTTATCCAATGATGGCCTTGAAGATCAATAGCAAAGCTTCAGAATTGCGTTAAATGGGAATTAGGATAGAACACATCTTGCAGAGTATAGAAGATACATACTCTGGGGAATTCATGCTACTCAGTAGGTTAATGATGCATTGTGTCAACATATGCTTTCTTTTATGAATTTTACACTGATTTTTTTCAGGCTCATTTTTTAACATTTCTTCCCACACTAGGAGAAAAGGAGAAACATGGACATTCAACTGACCTTCACTATTCTAATCATTATTTTGTACACCTGTACCCTAATATTTCTTGCTTAGCTTAATCCTGCATTTATGTGTTTTTCTTCAGTTGAGGGTTTCTCCATGCTATTTGTCTTCCCTCTTCTGTTCACCCACTATTTTTAAATGCTGTGGTCTACCTGTAAATCTATCTGTAGATGCTTTTCTTAATGCAGTTTCATATCCTCTCTGTATTGATATTTTGCATAAAGTAGACATTACGTTGATTTCTTCTTGCTGACATCCATTTCTCTTTCTGACTGATCATATCAACATAGAGGTTCCACAGGTCTTCCGCTCCTCCTTTCAACTTTCGTAGAATCATAGAATCATAGAACGTAGGGTTGGAAGGGACCTCTGGAGATCATCTAGTCCAACCCCCTTGCCAGAGCAGGGTCACCCTAGAGCAGGTTTCACCTTATCTACACTTTATCTCGCCTGCCGTCATGTGGCCTAATTCATCAGCTGCAGATATAGGATGTTTATTCATTATGGTGGTATAGACAGTAGTATTTTAGGCTACAGATGACGGGCATTTTGCACTTTCTAATTTTTCCTAGCCATAGTGACAAACATTTAATGTAATGGGGAAAAAAATAAGGCAGGCTTGCAGGTAAGACACTCATTGAGACTCAAGAGTTGACATCATTTTTTTAACTCGGCAATAAACTTTCTTTCAGTAATTTCATTAAGCACCTATATAGTATACAACAAAATTACATCCATCAGTGCTGTAAGACAAGAATAGAAATGAGCAATGCATAATAAAAGCAATTATCTAGTGGGAATAGAGGTCACCAGTATTACCAGTATTGAAGGCTGTTCACACGGAGCTAATAGTTTTGGGAACTATTGAGAGATGAATCTCATTTCTTTTAGTACTTATTACTTTCTATTAACTGAAGAGGGATCTACGTTCCTGAAATTACAGAAACTGTTGCCAAATATCCTAGATTAATTCATAGCTGGCACAAGTTCATGTGTCTTGTATGTGAAGGGGTCCTCTCAATGGTGAGCTTCCATCACTGCAACATCTATCAGCCGCTGTAACAACTATTACCTTTCTCTGAAAAGTGGGTGTAAATGAAAGCTAAGCCGCACAGGCTAAGTACCTTATCAGGCAGAATGGTAGAAAACATCAGAAATGCTTTGCCTGATTGTGAAAAAAGCACATACGTTCTGCTTTAGTGTTGGCTGTGTGCCAAAACGCCTGTGCCCCAGCAGCAAACGGCATGGCCGTTTTATGGCAGTGCTCAAACAAGTCTGGTTTCCCAGGGCACCCAGAAAGAAGGGACACTGCTTTCCAGAAGCAGCCCTCAGTGGTTAACTTCTCCATAGCCCGGTGCTGTCCCAGCTGGGAAATCATGCTCAAAATATTAATTGAGCAAGCCATGATGAAAGCGTATTTTTACTTAAGGATTTTGCAATACGTATATGTCTAAAATTGTAGACGCATGAAAATTAAAACACACTAAGTTGACAGTGTCTCCTACAGAATTCTTTCTTCCACCCAAACAGAGGCAAATTTCACATTTTCTGGGAGAAGGCATGATTTTGTTAGCTTTACCTGGGCACTGTGTGGCCTGTCCTTTAGGTCAGCATGTTCAATACGCATTTTGGAAATGCAGGAGGTTCCAGAAACTTTACGGTTGCTTTACTATAACTGAATATGCCTATATCTCTGAGGTCTAACTCCTTAGATATTTGGTGAAAGAAAATGTAAAAAAAAAATAATAATAATTTGGAAGAGCACTATGAATTCCTAGGAAATATTGAAACAACCAAAATAACTTCTTCCTGGACTTCATAAATAGCTTAGGGTGGATGAGTGCAATCTGACTTACAGGTGAGAGGCATTTCCAATTAGAGAAAAAAAATCCCCTTTAAGAGCTACTAATGTAATTTAGCAGGCTAATAAATACTTTGATCATACCTTGATAAATCTGCTACAGAGAGCAAAAACCAGCACTTTCAGCAGTCTGCTGAAGGTGGATCCACATCTGCTCTCGTGAGTCCTGCAATCTTCTGCAGGTGGATCCACATCTGCTCTCACGATTCCTACGTGGCAGGGCAGTGCAGCAGGGGACGGACCTGCCATGGGAGGGCAAGAAAGGGAGTGAAGGGGAAGGAGGAGGAGGAAAGGCGAAGACAAAGGTCTTTATTCCTGCTGGATACGCAGCCAGGCACTTGTCCATATACACTGTGAGCTACTGTGGTGTGATCTTCTAATATTTGTATATTTTTAAATAAAAACATTAAGTTTAGCAGCAGTGTTTGTTTCTTATGTCTCCGTGTGTTCTCAGATGAGATGACCTGTGTAAGAGCCAAAGCATTTACTATCACAGAACTACCCCCAGCATTGGGGATACCCATACACACTTTTCTTCAGAGTTTTCTTGAAAAATACTTCAGGGTCTTGATTTTTCAAAATAAGCAGAGTATTTGAGGACAGTGGTTTTATGCTCTTCCCCACTCTCGACTGTTGATGAACGTTGTTTCAGGATTTGTCTTTTATTCTGCACAAATCAGTGGTACACAGATCATAACTCTCCATCAGTCCTAAGAAGAGGCACTTAGCTAAGCCTATCAGCCACAAGAATGGTAACGCATTAGGGATTTGTATGCATGACTTATTTCTCATTTGTCTTCCCTTGCAGGCCTCCCAGCACCGAGAACAGCTGTGCACTGAGCCGCAGAGATCAAGAAAGCTACTGTGTTTATGACAGTGCTCTTCTTTTCTCTGTTGCCAAAAGAGTGGTCAGATGTAGCATAGCAATTTATAGTGCTGAATTCTATTATCACAATATTTTTATACTTCTGGCCACCTTCTGAAAATAAATTCATCTGCCCAATGCCATTATCTGCTGAGGAACTATAACAACATTTTAATACTGATTTTAAATTCACTATATTTGAATTAGCTGCATATATTTCACAGGGCCATAATTTAACTCAAATTCAGCCTTCAGCAACAACTGGAACATTTACCCAAAAGTTCTTAACCACAGGGCTAGAAGCCAGCATACCAAGTTTTTCAAGTTTCTAGCCAAGGACACGATAAGCATTTCTTTATGGTAACATCATGAGGCCAGCACTCCCCTGTCATTCTGTATAGCTTTGGGGGCCCATCTATTCACAGGATTTAACACATCTCTTATTACATCTTGCGACAGATTGTGCAGCATTTCCTGGTAGTCAGCAAAGTTTTTTTTTCATAATTGTCAGTGACATTTCATACCATTTAAGACAAAAAAGGTCCTGTGATCATCTAATTAGACTTTCAACAATATAAAAGTCTTCTGATTTATGAAGATCTAGTTGCTTATTTAATTCCAGTAACTGGAGTTGTACAAAAACTTATGCTTTAGACAAACATCCCATCTTGGTATAAAGATCTCCAGGTCTGATGTATTTATATTCTTTGCTTGGTTCCAATAGCTAATTATCCTAATCTCCTCAGTGGCTCATTCACTGTACTGTCCTAGATCAGGGTCCATCATCTATGGAAAAACTCACTATGTCTCTAAATCCGAGATCTGTGGCTGCAAATAAAGATGCTGTCGCTAATATATAGAGGTAATAAAGACACCAAGAGAAGTTTTATTGACACTTTGAATAGTAGATGGTTGTTCTGGCATTTGAAATACATTATTGGCATTCCAGAAATCTCTAACTAGCCTCACTGTAGCTATATTGAGTCTCCACTTAACAAGTCAAAGGCACATATGAATAGAAATAGTCTATTAACATGTACTTAAAATTACAAACCCATATCCCAGATATGCAGGACATTAAGATATAAGAAATCAGAAATCTTTGTTGTTTCTGAAACAATTAAATGCTATAGGTGAAAGATAAACAAATATAAATGTGAATGTAAAAAAGAGTTTAAAAAATACCCATATAAGTAACTTTTCTTCTCTCTCCCACACTACCAAGATCATAACTGAAGCATAGTTCAGGGTAGTTTCAACTGAACATACTAGGGAAGTTTGCTAAAAGTTTTGGCACAAAGTCTTTGAAGTATCTAAAGCAACTAGAAAACATTTCACAAATTGCTAGAACAAAATAAGTAATGAATAATAATAAAATATTTCAAAAGGCTAACGTGAAAGTGTTTATGCAGTGAGACAAATAAGAGCTGTAGGTCATTAGGTGCAATTTAGAAAGATGTGGAAGATGAATTCTTACATGAAATAGAGCAGACTGAGAAGCTGGAATAGTTGAACAAATGTGTGTCTTGTTCAATATGTAAAATAATACATTATTAATTATTAGTCATTAAGGTCAATGCTAACAGTAAAGTGTAAAGAAGAGTTGGATTATTTAACTGGCAGGTTTGTAGTAGATTGAAGAGTACGTTGGGATGCAGGCTTATGGTCACTGCAGTTGCCTCAGTTTCTCTAGATTAGCACGTATGGTTCCTAATAGCGGAAAAAGTTAAGGATGGTGGTGTAGTCTGGGCAAAACGTTACTGGTCATTGACAATTCATAGTTGTTTGGCAGCAAATCCTTGACAGAAAAGGTTGTTAGCACTGGAGGCAGTGGAACATCCAGATCTAGGGCACTGACTGCTCCAGTAACACCTGAGAGGCAGAAGAAGAAAGGGACAGGGTTGAAATTGGCATGGATAAGACAGCCAAATACTGTTCAGTGAGTTAATGATGTTGCAGTATGCTGCGCCTATGCCTGTAGATCCTAAAGAGATTTAATCCTGGTAGCTGCGATTTCAACAGCAAAGCCAAGCAGCTGCTGGTGGAACTAAGCTGTTGATTTTACTGCTAAGAGATTCAAAGGAAGTCCTTATTTGGAGGTGCTCCAGAGGGGTCACTAAGTGAGGTGCTGTGATATTGGCACCCTCTCAAAGGTCCGGAAGAGTTTGAGGTCCAGAAACAGCATAGCAGCTGCCCAGCTGGGGAGGTGACTCAAGGAGACCAGGGAAGCAGCCACCTGTAGGCAGCAAGACTCTGTCTCAGGCAAATACTGTGCAAAACAGCAAAAAGTGTAAAATTGCAGAAATACTACTGCATACAGACAAAGAGGGACTGAGGAACAGAATCTACAATTACACTTTTTCCTCTCTGTCAAAAATATGTCGGGGCTGTACACAGCCTTCTCTACCACTCAAACACAAAAGATTACGCAAGTTATTTAGTCCTTCTGAATAAAGGCAATTCTTTGTAGCTGCTTTGGGCCTTTGCTGTCAATGAGTCATTTTCAGGAGGGGAGATCACGCACATTGTTTGACAGCAAGCCTCTGAAGACAGCAGTTCTTTCACGTCGACTGCATCCCGTTTAAATCAGTAGGTTAGACTAACCCATGACTGTCATTTAGTAACAGTAAAAGTTTTCCAGTGAGTTCAATAGAAAAGGGAATATCTTTCACGCTTAGATTCTAAAAGGGAGTCCTAGAATTGGCATTTCTTAGAAAATTTATTGGAAATCTAGATCTTGAAAATTTGTAAGCATTTTTGCAAAAAACACGAGTTTGTATTTTAAACCTGAAGAACTAAATATATCTCATACTTCAAAAGGCTTTTTTGTAACTCCCTAGAAAGGGACTGTTACAAACAAAAGGCAAACAAAGAACCCTCAGATCTCTCAACTTACTCTTCTACAAATGAGAAAAAACAATTTCAGAAAGGCATGGACTTACATAAAATAAAATTTAAAAATGTCTGCTTTTACTTTTTCAGGCCATCCTGTGATTACCTATGCAGCAATCAGAAGCTGCAGCATACATGGGGGTTTCACAGCTGTGAAAGCTCAAGTACAATGATTCTTCCCTCTGCTTGACCTTACTCTTTGTCTTTGTTACCTAATAAATTATTATTCCATCCTCAATATGACCCTTTGAAAATTGTCTTTGTTAGTTACGGCCCTCTTTTTTAGCTATGACCCTCTTACCTCTCTTTGACCAGCTCACTGCTTTTAGATATTTCCCTCTATGAATCACTTTTTTAATTTACCTTTCTCAAGTTGATTTTCTTTCTGCCTGAGTTACTCTGTATCCTGTTTCTTCCTTTTGATTTTTTCTAGTTGTAAGATTTAATATTTGTCTGATTCACTATTCTATATTCTCTTCTCATCATTCTTTCTGATTGTCATTATTTTGTCAGTTTTCTTTTTCACTCGGCAATTTATTTCATATCCCAGCCTGCCCAGAGCAGCACTTTTTTGATTCATTCATTTCCCATTTACTTTTAATCTTTTCTTCTCTTTCCTCTCCATGACTCAGCCTGTGTTTCCCATACTTTGTGCTTTTATTGTATTTCTAGCATCAACTACTGGAACTTTCAAAAGGCACAAATGCAGAGAGATGGCTTCTGTGCTGAACGGCAGGATGTCAGCAGTGCAGCTTCTGAAAGCACATTTCATTCCACGGACTTGTTAACAATTAGTAACCGCAAAACAAATCAGTCTCTTACATCTGTAAGATACAGCTCTTCAATTTATCTCCTGCGATTTGTTTCAACTTTATTCCACTTAGATCTTGCAGTTTTATGGCAAATTGGTGTAGCTGTTCAAAACAAACACATTGCATAATCCTGCAAGAAACAATTTAATGGCAGCCAATGATCATGAAATTACCACTTTAAATTAATTAGTAAGTCAAAATCACTGCAGTTTGTGAAACAATCCTTTTTACTTTCAGTTTTGGAAATATCTTTCATACTTGCAGCGATGCAGGTTAATTTCAAAGTACTGTGTCAGCATTGCAAGAGTAACTACTGTGTGAATTTAGCGTAATATTGCTTTAATCTCAAGCGTCAGGAAAAACAACAATATTAACTCTCCATTACCTCTCTCTATTGCAAGTATCATTTAATAAAGGATAGATGTCCTCCTTTTCTGTTCTACTCAACCTCTTTGATCTTAGTAGGGTGTCTTCCAGCTCTAACAGTCACATCCTACAGCATGCCTTCCCAGTCGGTTCAGCTTTCTGAATATCACCATGATATATGACACTATATTTGAGAGATATATGTGAGAGAGATAATATGTTTCATGGCAATTCAAGATTGAGCACTTGAGTCTTACAAAATTTAAAAAAGTTTCTGTCCCAGAATGTCAAGAAAGGATCACAGCTGTTGGTGTGATTTATAAGATAATTGAATGGTGCTTTCCAATCCAATTTCTCATGTAATACTTTTACTATAGTTTATTCATAGATTATTTCCTTTGATGATGGTATTAGATTTTGTAGTCTGATTTCCATTATAGCACAGGCTATTAAACTTTACATAAGTACTTTTGTAGAGGCCAGTAACTCCTAAAGAAAATTTCTATCATGTCTTCCAAGAGATATCCACCACTGATTTTATAACATTAGCAGTGGAAACCCCAACCTCTTTTTGACAATTGTTCTTGTTGTTTATCACCCTTGCTGTTAGAAACGTAGCAAAATAAAAACATACCAAATTTTTACTTTGAATATTTTTGGCCTTAATAACCACGCACAGATTATTATTTTGCTTGGTCCCACTGAGAAGCCATTATTATTTAGTATTGTTTTCCTTTGAAAGTGCTTATACACTTTCATAAAGATACCTTCTATTTGAGAAGTTAAAGAAGTCCAACTTTTTCAGCATCTCTGGGTATATTTTAGTGGATGGGCTATTTCTGATGAACAGCATTTAATTTAGCACCACCCACATATTAACAATCATGTTGCAAAACTCTGCCAGATGTTGTGTGTCGTCATTCGTTGCTCCACTCACTGGTTTAATATACAAGGACTTCTGGACACATACTTCATGTTCTTTGTGTTGCTGTAAGGTAAGAAAATCTCTTATTGTATCCAGGCACACACCGAGGTGTCGCAGTGGGTAGTATGTTCCTCAGAAGTGTAACAATAGCAAACCAAAGGAAAGTATCTGGCTTTCATCCTATATTGGTCAGGAATATATATGCATATATGTATGTGTAGATATATATATAAAAGGAACTCATTTGAGGGCAACAGTATAAAGTCTTGTTTTAGTGATTACATAAGTAACTATAAATCTCACCTGAGAGCGCCAAAAATATTGACTGACAGAACTACACTATTGAAGGAGAAGTGTTCAGGGTCACTGATGATTATGACTGTGCAGCAAAGATGTCTGCTACAGTAAAATCACAGAATCACAGAATTGTAGGGGTTGGAAGGGACCTTCAGAGATCATCTAGTCCAACCCCCCCACCAAAGCAGGTTCACCTAGAGTAGGCAGGACAAGAACGCATCCAGGCGGGTTTGGAATATCTCCAGAGAAGGAGACTCCACAATCTCTCTGGGCAGCCTGTTCCAGTGCTCTGCCACCCTCAAAGTACAGAAGTTTTCCCTCATGTTGAGATGGAATTTCCTGTGTTCCAGTTTGTGCCCATTGCCCCTTGTCCTGTCGCTGGGCACCACTGAGAAGAGTTTGACCCCATCTTCTTGACATGCATCCCTTAGATATTTATAAGCATTTGCAAGATCCCCTCTCAGTCCTCTCTTTTCCAGGCTAAACAGACCCAGGTCTCTCAGCCTTTCCTCATAAGAGGTGCTCCATTCCCTTGATCATCTTTGTAGCCCTCCACTGGACTCTCTCCAGTAGTTCCTTGTCCTTCTTGAATTGAGGGGCCCAGAACTGGACACAGTACTCCAGATGTGGCCTCACCAGGGCAGAGTAGAGGAGGAGGATGACCTTCCTCCACCTGCTGGCCACACTCTTCTTGATGCACCCCAGGAGACCATTGGCCTTCTTGGCCACAAGGGCACATTGCTGGCTCATGGTCAAAATATTTTCTTCAACCTCAGAGTCACTTTTGTGATTCTTCTTTGGCCCTCTCTGTTCTTTCAACTATCTTTTTTAAAGTGTTGATATTACAACTGCATACAGTAGGAATTTTTTTTAGAGATGTAAAATCATGTCCATATTCCCCACTTATAGTTCTGGGTTTTATGCACCATAAATCTTTTGCTACAGCAATTCACACAGGGAGAACATGCTGCCTCTCTACTAAAACCTCTCATTGTTTTCCAGGACACAGACTCTCTCCTGTTAAGTGAGATCTACAGTCTTATTCCCCGTCATATGCCCTTCTAGCAATTTCTGTTAAAGTACGATGTGTTTCATTAAGCTCAAGTTTCTCCCTTGTAATCCAGAATACTATTTTTGGGTGACTTGTTTTTCACTTTCTTTACCACTTTGGACCATTCACAAATGTTAACACCACTGATTTTTATTTTTTTACTTATTTCTGCTAATTGATTGAAAATGATGAAGAACACAGAGCTTATGAAAACAAAGCTGATTAAGAACTAGGTCTAATCACTAGAGAACCTACCTAAAAATGTCACCATCAGTAAGAACTCCCTGCTGACAAGTACTCTTTGAGTCCTGTGGGCCAATTCTTAATCCATTTAAGGTATACTTTATTGATAATTCATAGTCCTAATATTTTTATCAGCATGTCATTTAGAGTAAATGAAATGCTTTACAGAAGTCCATTATGTACTTACTTTTATCAACTATAATTGTAAGAAGGAAATCAAATATATTTGACAACGCCTATTTTTCATAAAATCATGTTTACCAAGCTCAATTATAAACCCTTCTCTTGTAATTTATCAACAGAATCTTTATCATTTTTCCACTATTTTGCCAAGAACGGATGTTATCTAGCAAGCCTCCTGTTACCTTCTCTTCCCCCTTGAACATTTTGAATACTCATAAAATGCTAGTATGTTTTTGGTCTTCAGAATCATCCATGTGCAAAGACTAAATCAAACTTGACATTTCCAGGAGACATTGCTTTTAGGAATCCTGGCTGTAAGATATCTAGATTTGCCAACGTGAAATACTCTTCTGCTAAAACATGTCATTTAACATCCACATTGGCTATGAATAGTGTGATTCATGTCACCTAAATTAATCTAAAATTAGCTAAGTTACCTAGGATTCCTACAATAGAGAAAGAAAGATGAGATCCCCCATAGAGTCATTTGGTTCAAAGTCTCCTGAAGAGAATCAAAAAAATTTAAACATGTATCAGTAGCACTGATGTAAATACATAGATGTTAATAACACTAGGTTAAAAAGCATTGTATACATGCACACCTATATTCTTGGATACAGTTCTGTGTAAAGGGAAATTTCAGGAACTCTAAAACAGAAATGCGTGTGTGACCAAGCAAACACCGCTTATGCCGTTAAGGACTATTATCTTGATGCCCGCTAAAGAAAAACAGGCAGCTTCTGTGGGAGTTGTAAGGGGGTCACATAACTTCAGAGATGTACAGAACCTGTTGAAGCTGGCCCTCACTAATTGCAGAGGTGGAGCCATGGTCAGACGTGCCCCCCTGCCCTGCAGCCAGCCCCCCCAGCCATGCAGCCTCCCCTGCTGCAGAACTGGCCTGGATCGCTACAAACGCAGAGATTGCTTTATTGTCATTAAAGGGCAAAATAACGTGCACACATTGCCTGCTTCCCCACCTGGGGCCTGGTGGTAATTTTGCTGCTATGCTTGGTGAAGAATGCGGGCGGTATAGTGAATTAAGCTTTTCCTGAAAACTCTGAGGGAGGGGAAAGAGATATTCTTTGTCTCATTCCGACTGCAGTCCAGGCCCAAATACCCAAACAAGCTCCGCAGTGGGAGATTGATGAATGTGTAATGGAACAGTAACCAGCCCAGTAATGGAAAGAGGGGAGTAAAAGCAATGATTTGAAAGGATCACCATCTTTGTCTTACCATGTCTAAGAAGGGAAAAATTCTTTGCCAATTTGTCCTGTTTGAGCGACACAGGACTAATTTCTCTTCTAATGCTGGGGAAAACTGCACTTTTGGAAGACTCCAGTGTCTGAATTTGTGAAAATATTTAGTTTATAGCCAGCTAGGCTATGTGGGATTCAAGGTCTCAGTATTTTCGAGCCTTGCCAGGTGCAGGGATGAGGAGGAGCGAGATCCGGGCACTTGACCCAAGCTGGCCAACAGGATTATTTCATACCATGAACGTCACATTCTATATAAATCAGAAAGTTTGCTGCATAGTCTGTCTCTCCCTTGATGGTGGCGGTCCAGAGAAATTCTTGCCCGGTGCCAGACCCCTGAGCCCTTCCCTTCCTCCCAAAGCCATAGCGCTCGCAGTGTCCGACATTTGCTGTCCACTGCTGGGAGTGCGCAGCTTCCTGCTGATAGAACTGGATGAGTATAATTATTGTATATCTTATATTAGTATCAGGATCAATACTGCTTCTTTAGTATAATTAATGATAATTATTTAGTCTTAACCTATTAAACCTGTTTATATTTCAACCATCATGTTTCCTTGCTTTCCCCGATTCCCCTTCCCGGGTGGGCAGGGGTCATGGGTGATAGAATAATTGTCTAAATGACAATAAATTGTTATGGGTTTCTCAAACCATGACACAATTAGAATCATGATTCAGTGAGGTCCTAATCTGCAGACAGAGGATGCTTTCCATGGGCTGGTAGGAAATGCAAAACATATTTTTGAAGGCATGGATATTAACGAGAACCAAGTTAAGGACATCCAAAGAGCTTATTGGATGAGTAGTTCCAGCATTGGAGTGTTTGGGAAGCAAGCTGAAACAGGAGCCAAGCCCACATGTAATTGGGACTGTGATGCAATCACAGAAGGATTAAGGACAGCAGCTATGTTATGGGATTTCCAGGAAAAGGACACCGGTATGGAACAGGGCGGACACTTCCCAGAAGAGGGAGTGAGTAAAGTCAAAAACTAAGTGAGGTGCAGGCTGCTGTTTGGATTATACTATGAAATACAAGGAGACATCAAAAAGATTTCATCCAAAAAAATCAACTGAAAAATAAATTAGCTGTAACAGGAGACACGGTGCAAACCCATGTTGAGGTGGAATTAGATGCCACTGAGCTTACAGCAACAGCAAAGGAATTAGGGACTTCAGTAGGAAGACTAGTGCGGTTGTTATATATACCTATACAGTGATGACTGACTATCTGTGTCTCGCCTTTTACATTCAAAAAGAATTAGAATGTGTATGATATCTTTGACCTCAATAGTCAGTTAGACCACTGATTCTAACTTTTAAACACTTCAGGATATTTCCACAGGTACCTTGACTGGAAATCACCTAAACAAAATGATACCAGTGTGATATAATTCCAGTATTGTAGATATGAAACTTCATTCTTCAAATTCTAAAACAAACCATTTATGATTTGAATTTTTTTCAAGATTATAGCTAAGATTGCCATTCAACAAGCAATTTTTACTGCTAGCTTTTACTAATTTTCTACGTTTCCTTGCTTGTTCTGCAGGAATATTCCACTTGTCCAGAAGTTTGGGGTTGTCCTGCTATGCAGGTTTTTTTCTTGATCCATAAGATTGTGCACAATTATTTCATTGCGTGCTCTTGACACGGCTTCCTTGGGAATTCTCCATCAATAAAATGCCACATAATTGCATCGCAGCTAACTGTGTGACAGCTGTTGTCAAAGAAATGGCTTCCATCCACTTTGTACATGGGTGAAAAATAACTAAACAGTGCTGGTTTCCCCAGCTGGTGATCCAAAGGGATCCTATGGAGTCAGCCTGTACCCTGGACCAAAAACCTCCTACACACTGCAGCTGGATTGGGTTTTGAGGTATTAGAGCATTTACAATTGGTCCTGCTAGCCAGCTGTGCACCCCTCACTCTGCCTCACCACCATCAGACAGTACTAACTCCATCTACTGTTTAGCTTTGCCGGAATAGGCTTACTCATGAACAGAACAAGTCAGATTGCTCTGTACCAGTGTTGGACCTACCGGTGTTCACAGACCATCTCCATCTGCTCACATTGTTTCCTTCTATTGGGCAAATACCAACTACTGTTTTAGAAACAAATCAAAGTCCCTAGAAGCCCAGCTTTCTGAAGACATTATGGAAAGTCAGAAGGTCTTTCAAATCTGGAGAGTTACACATGGTTCAAATTAACTCAAGTAACTATTCCATTAAATTTCCTAATTATTCAACTGGAATATATGCTGAGCAAAGCCTGTTTAAGCAATGGATTGAGAAATATTTGAAAGTGCAAGGCAGAGGTAGCATTTTAAGTACTTTATTAGGAAATTTAGGTGTAGCGAATGGAACACTGAATACTGTAGACCTTGAATCCATTTGGGATAAATTATCGCTGGTGGTCAATGATGTGATTAAAGCCTTCCTACAGAGAAATGAAAGAGTACAGGCTTCAGTACATAGATAAGGAGAATTATTGCACCTCGAAAAAGCTGTGTTCTCATTAGTTTCAAATGCTATACAAATAGCAGATGAATCTGATTGCAATATCACCAGATTGACGTGGTTTGCTGATATTAAAATGCATTGTTGCAAGGATAAATAGAAGCAAAGATGACCTTCTTAAGTATAGAAAAGTCCACCATCCTAAACTGTATGTTAGAAGACTGTAAGTCAGTAAGTGCAGCTTTACAACACTGTGATCTGTGTGGATCTGTATTGCAGATACGTGAAAGGATGACACATCCTGAATGCCCTTGGACTGGTAAAATTCAGCCCTAGTGTAAACCAGGTGTTCCTCAAGAAGGAGCTGACTGGGTAGTTTCAGAAAGGTACTACAATGGTATTCTTGCTGTAGAGAAATAGAAGCAAATACTCACCACGAAGAAATCTTCTGATCTGAAAGTCACCTGGTAGGGCCCGAAAAAAACCCATGCATTGTGGTGTCTTCAGAGTAAGACCATATTTTAAAACCGAAATGAAGACTGTACAAGGGTGTTGTGGTCAGTACTTACAGGTTTTAGGTGAACAACCAAACATCATTCTCTGACCAGAATTACTGAAAATAACACATAACACACACACACACTTAGAGGATGACAATTATTGCTGTAACAGGAACAACAGGCACTGAATAGAAGAAGTTGTGGAATAAAGCTTTCTATTGTGAATCCATAGTAAACCAATCAGCGGCATTCTCAAAAAAGCAAGAAGAAAACTGAATATAATCAGCAAGAAATTACAATATGGGCATCAGAGAATAAGGCAGTATTTAGTAAGTCTCAGTGGGACAGGCTGTTCTACTGTCCTACAACATCTAGTCTGTTATGTGTACTATTTCATCCATTATTGAGCTATTAGCAATGCAGGTTATGGCATTGTGTACTATAGTGGTAATTTGTTAAATATGTTATCTCAAGGTTATTTTCAACAAAGCACTGAAAAATCAATACTTTATGGAGCAAAACCAGAATGTTTCCTCAAGAGGCCGGTGATTATGTGCAGACTTGGGGGTGAACAGTTTGACCAACTGCGCTCTTAAGGAAATTGTGATTTGAACAGGTCACCATCAAGGAGAGAATTATTGTAGCCTTAAGAGAAGCAAATAAAATGGAGCTCATACCAGTAAATGGCTGTAAATACACATATATTAATAACAAATATATGACAAAGCATTATATACATGTATACCTATGTTCTTGAAAAAAGTGCTGTGTAAAGGGAATTTTCAGGGATCCTAAAACAAGAATGCATACGTGACTGAAGGGATTGCAAAGTGCTGAGGCTATCATGAAGCCACACCTGGAAAACACAGTCAGGATACGGTACCTTGAGGAATGATGAGCTCTGCCTGAACAGGCAATGGTTACACTGTCAAAGACTATTATCTTGACAGCTGCTAAAAAAAGGGCACCTTCTGTGCGAGACCCAATCATTCATTGTATGGGGGGGGGGATCATGTAATTTAACCACAAACAGGGACTGTTGAAGCTGCCCCTCATTGGCTGCAGAGGTGGAGCCATGGTCAGACGTGCCCCCCTGCCCTGCAGCCAGCCCCCCCAGCCATGCAGCCTCCCCTGCTGCAGAACTGCCTGTGCAGAACCGAGCACCGCAGCAGCCCGGCCTGCTACAAACGCAGGGATTGCTTTATTATCATTAAGGGGCAGCATAACAACATAACACGCATACATCGCCTGGTTCCCCACCTGAGGCCTGGTAGTAATTTGGATGCTACAGTCCCCAGTACAGAGAGTGGAATAAACTCCCCTCTAGAGTACCAGCCCTTGACTGGAGAGAGGCACAGCTGACTGGCATGGGCTGGACCACTGGCCACCAACTGGAGTTAGTGGGATTCCCTTCACTCTAGCAGTCTGGAAAGTACTTTTTCCATCCTCATGTGTTGTGACTAGATTCCTCTGCTTGTTTTCAAATGGAAGACAAAACCATTTATTGAACAAACAGGTTTTCCTCCTGCTCTTCAAAAATTTCCATCTGCCTGTGGCAACGGATACCAGTTACATTTTATATTCTCCTTTTAATACCCTTGAGAAGGTATTATTTTTGTCCTCAGTACTTCCTATCTCATTTGTTCGGATATCTTTATCTTTCCTTATTGACATTCCCTTTTTTCTAGTTTGTAATTCATACTCACTAATATTGGCATTTTAAGTTTTTTTCCTTCCTTCAATACTTTCTCAATTCTTCCTTTAATTTCTTCCTTCACTTACCGCTGAACAAAAATATACTGCCAAACAACACTTACTTGACTTCTTACTTGACTATGGAATCTATCTGATAATTAGCTTATTTCACAAATTTAAGGGTTATTTATTGTCTTAACCTAGTTCATCTCAGAAATTTTCTCAACTTTGTAAATTAATTTGCTATTTGGAGCATGCATATATATATATATATGGAGCATATATATATATAAGGTGAATATATAATGCTGAATGGAACTGCCCATGGCTTGTTGGTGAATATAACACCACCACTGGACCCAAGGCAACCATCAAGTTCAAGTCCAGAGATTATTCATTATATTCATTTACCTTTAACAGCCACAGTGGAGTTCAAAATAGACACGCGATTAAGAAATTAGGTAACTCATGCTGACTATATTGGATCAGACACTGGATTTCACTTACATCATAGTTAAAATTAGCTACTGTCTATAAATAGACAGCAGGTAGATAGAGGACCAGGCGCTCTCTTTCACCGCCGGCAAGTGACGCTTTCTCAGAGAAACTGACTGCAAGGTATCACGATTGCTGTGAGAGATCCACCGAACTGTTGGAAATCTCACTCGGAGAAACAACAGCCTTCCCTGCAGGAGGAGAAAGAGCTGTCCAGAATAATATTATGGTTGTTGAAAAGATGCTTGACACTTTTGAATGGCCTTGTCCCTTTGGATCTGAAGTAAATGGGAAAAAGAAACAGAAGCATTTTGAGGCATAGCCTTCATTTCAAAGATGTTCCTTTGACTTTTGTGGGAGGAATGTAAAAGGTAGTCAGCCCAGAGAGATCAAAGGCCTACAAATGTAAATCCTGAAGTGCAGCAAGTCAGATACACTCAAGTGAGATAAAAATTACTAGCTAAATTATTTAACAGTATGAGTAATGTTTTGACTTTGTGCTGCCACTTTTTATGTCATCTAAATCAATTTATTTCTCTAAATAGATCCTGGTGCTTTGCTGCAGTAACTGGAAATCACTTTCACCTCTTCCACTCTATCAGTAAAAAATGAAATTATCTTTATCATTTCATTAGAACTTTTAGCAAATTATGTAATTAAGGAAGAATAAATTATTTGAAACTATGAAAGGGCCAAAGCTATGTTCATGTCTCTGAGGCATTACAGAAACATTCTGTAACTTTAAAATAAGCCAGGTTATTCATTTTTTCCTACGGTCTTAAATACGGCTTACATTATTCACAGAATAATGAGGTAAATAATGAAATAATGAGTCAGCTGTAACTTTCATCACTAAAACCCAGTGTCCACAATGACTATGTTTTCCCAGTTCACCTAAGAATGTGGGGTTTAGATCAGAAAGATACATTGTCATTGTACATAAAATGGGACTTTATTCTTCTTCCTACAGAAGTCTGTAGGACTCCTCCACATCAGGACCACAGAGGGCTTTAACAGAAGAGCTGTAGCGAATCCTGCCAAAGCACTTTACAATAATTTCTGTCTCAAAAGTGTCTCTTCTCTTCTGCCAGAGGCTATTTTCCTCAGAGAAGAGTTGGCAGACTGTGGTATGTGCACATACTTAGACTCCTCCAGAGCAAACCCTTAAGCTATCAACAAAGACGGGCTTGAGCCACAACACCCAGCTGCTAAGGGAAGGAGTTAAAGACCACTTACTTCTGCCAGCTTTGCGACAGGGTGGCAACCTTTGGCGGGGCTGAGTAAGCCAGACAGCCGGTATATGGTATCATCCACACCTCCCCAGATATTGCCCATGTCCCTCTTGAGGCTGTACATCTCAGCATTGCAGTTACAGCAAAACTCCTTGTATGACTACACAAGTCCCTGAAGTGGATGAAAAGGCACGCTGAACGATGGGGTCCAAAGGCAATTTGCCTTTGATTAGAAAAAGCGTGGCTAAGAGATCCTGCTGGAGGCTGTCAGAGGGAACTGGGAGGCCCAGAGCAATTCTGGCTGAGGGCCTGTGTGGTTTCTCACAGCTGATGTGCCTACGCGATGAGCACACTGCTGCCATACTGAGTGAGTTAGGGCAGGCTCACTGCGCACATCTGCAGACCTCTGCAGAGCAGCTGTGCGGCATGTGCGCAACGGCTGATATTCTTGCATGAACTGTCAAGGCTGCCAGGCATCTGGAAAAGCAACTGATGTGAAAGTAAAGGAAAAGTCATCTTCCAGCTATTTTTAGGGAACATGGTCCAGAGTCTGAAAGGATTCTCAAGACCCTGCAGAGACTTGGGTCTTGTACTCAGCAAGGCAGCTATGAAAATCATCCTTCTAGTATCCCAAGAGTGGATGTCACTAATCTGATCCACATGCACTGATTCATGTGTAGCTGGGACAGAAAAGATACAGAGAGACCTCTTTTTTATGACAGCCCTCCTGTTACTGGTATCTTGGTAGAGTTGATAAAGCATCACATCTAAAAGTGTAATGGCAAATAATAAAGTGTTGATAACACTGGAATTACTTGCATGCGCTCCTTGGGAGGCACCACTGTTGCCTTCTGTTTGATGCTCTGGTGACATGAAGAATACAGCCTGGGCATAAACAGCTCTGTTGGTATATGTTGCGGGTGTCTGCAAATATGAGATGACTTTTACTCCATGATACCTGACACCCACATCCCTCAGGTCTTCCCACAATTATTATGGAGTCATATTATTCCTAAAACGCACATGCAGATTCACTTACTTTAGCACAGTAAGTATGTGTCCTCATCAAGACAGAGAAACCAACATGACACTAGGATCACAAGTGTTTTTTTCCTAGATCAACTAAGACACTTTTACATGTTTGTTTAAGCAACCTAATATTCTTGTACGTACAGACCAGTATTTATTCAATTGGGAAGACCATTTTAGACATACTATGTGTAAATACACATTTTCACTTGAAGAAGAATGGAACACTGTAATAGAGGGCATAAAATACCCGAAGTTCGAAAAGAACTTACATGTCAGCAGTGTAAGTCAAAAAATGTGACTAGTCAGCTTTTAGCATAGTTTCCCAGAACCAGAAAAAAAAAGAATGAAAATGCAGGGAATAGCTTGAAACACAGCTGACTTTATTTTAGAATAGGACCCTCATGCAAGACTGAACTCAGATTGTGTTAATGCTACTGGCATTTGACAGAAGATTACAGATTGTTCACATGGAAAATTACGGTAATAAAAGGTAAGCTGTGACTCTAAAGTGCTACAAAGGCATTAATACAAATTCATATGTGGACACTTTCATCTCATTATAAGAGGGCTTGTTTTCCAGTTTTGGCATTAATTCTTTCAGAACTGATTTCAGCTGGACCAGAAAAAGCCACTCACACTGGAATATGCAACTATATAGACAGTTATATTAGTACAGTTATGTTAGCTTAATCATGCCTCTGTAATTTCTGGAGAAAATTTTTAGGATGGAAAGCAGTTGTGGTTGTTGTTATTAAGTTTTATGATTTAATTGTGACTACAGAATTAGTATATTAGATGTCATCTGCCTATCCTTGCGTTTGACTAACATGCGAGTATATATTGCACTTGCTTGTTTTTTTGAAATTTCAGTTCAAATCCAAATAATAGTTCCTTAGTTTCAAAAGACACAGCTTTTAACATCTCTAAGAAGAAATTAATATAATGAATTTTTAATAATTTCCTCTAATGAACTACTGTACACATACAGATATGAAATTTACTCTTTTTCCTAGTCAGTGATCCTTGGTGATACGTATGTAAAAAATTAAAGGATACTATTCAAATGACAGATGCCAAATAAAGTACAATGAGACAGATAAATGACCTTTGACGGTCTCTGATGAAAGACCCGTGTTCGAAACTGGGACTTCTTCTGTATTCAATCCTTCACATCCTTTACCACCCTGAGATATCAAATATGTTACTCACACAGTTAGCTGAGTGTAATGATCTTTATGATGCCATTATAAATCTAACAGATGAAAACATAAGCAGTTAACACGGTACCATTCATATTTTGTATAAATACAATAAAAGTCACAAAATACTATCATAGAATCATAGAATGGGTTGAGTTGGAAGGGACCTTTAAAGGTCATCTAGTCCAACCTCCCCTGCAATGACCATCTTCAACTAGATCAGGCTGCTCAGAGTCCCGTCCAACCTGACCTTGAATGTTTCCAGGGATGAGGCATCTACCACCTCTCTGGGCAACCTGTTTCAGTGTCTTACCACCCTCATTGTAAAAAAATTCTTCCTTATATCTAGGCTAAATCTTCCCTCTTTTAGTTTAAAGCCATCATTATTCCTAACTCATGTCAAGTTATTTGCGGGGTTAAAATCCTACCCATCACTGCCATAGCTAAACAACTTCCACTTGTAACCCAGATTTCCAGCAATGAAGAACTTAGTGGGTTTCATGAAATATCTGATCTCTCTCAGGTTTCAGTATACACATCTACCCTTAGGATAGTGTATTTTTGTTACTATTGGGTTTTTTACTACAAAATTGAGGGCTGATTTAGCCAGGAGATAGGCATGTGAAGAGGCTTCCTCAGGAAGAAAAATTGTCTGTGATCCTGAGGTTGTCCAGTCTCCCAGTTCTGTGTGTTTTACTTTCTGATTTGTAAGCTGCATCATCCCAGGAGATCAGCTGTCTTAGTAGTTCATAGACTGAAACTCAGCCTTTAATATAGTTTGGTCTTGATTTTTTAATCACTTTAAGGTTTAGCTCCAAGGCCTTCAAGCAACCTGAGGAGTACCCTGGGACTATCTGAAGGCATTAAACACTGACTCAACATATGCACAGAAGACTAATACCACTGAGGAAGCCAGCCTTTATATGTTGTACCAGGAGGAAGACAAGCACAACTTACACATCTCAGGAAATGAGACACTTTTAATGAAGACAGCACTGCAATGTATTACAATGAGCTGCAGCCAGGACCCAGTGGGTGGTTATCTGCAACGCATATTCCACACCTCTGCTCTGTTCCGTCTGTTATCTTTGTGTTCACTGTGTAACGTAATGCTCTATTTTGAATGATTATTTTACTTTTCTGGCTTCATCTGATCCTCGGTTCATTCCTCCAGTCCATTCAGACTAAGAGATTTCTCTGAAATAAAACCAGACTCTCAAGGGATAAGAAAGACAATTAATCCCTACAAGCTCACTGTTGTCCATAGTATTTTTCTTGTGCTAATGATTTCCATTATCTTGATAAAACAATGCATTAATAAAGCAACAATAAGGAAAGAGAGCATATTGGCATTCCAATAAGCAGAAATGAAGAATAAATATTGTAGTTCAATATAGCAAAGAATTAAATACTAGCAGTCTTTTGGAAAAAGAAAAAAGGTGTAATGTGAAGAGATAAACAGGTTAGTTCTACAGGGACCGCCTAAGCCAAAGAATAAATTTCAGCCTTAATTGTGCATTTGCTTCTGTGACTACAAGAACAAGGCCTTTGCTACTGAAATTAACGCATCCAGGATTTCACAGAATGTGTAACCCTCTCTGTGACGCATAATAAGCAAAATTATTATTCCTCCTTTTGCTTGTAGCTTCTATTTTGGCTGCTTTTTAAAGATTGTTTATCTCTGAGAGCTCATCTCTTCTACAGAGCCTCTGTTGACACCCCAGTTTGAGCACAGCTATTCTGGCACAGCAGCCTAGTGAAGATGCGGTGTGCATTCATTGAGGAGGGTTTTTTCTGTCAACTTGGTTATGTTTTTTTCCCCTGCAAGATTAATCAAGCCAACAAAAGCTCTCTCCTGCAGCACGGCTCTATCAGCAAGGGAGTACAATTATTTTCACACTTGCAGCTGAAATAACTCTGCTAGCAAAACTCCGCAGTGCAGGTCAAATCTGAAAAACAGCTGAGGGAGACTGTATGACTGATAGTAAATAATACATGCTCTGAAAGCCATTGCAAATTATTTAGTTTGTCGGATTTAATGGGACATAGCTGTCCCATGACAGGTTTTCACTCTTACTGATAATCCAGTTTCTGTGCAGTGTGCATAAGGGTGCCGGGTAGTAACAAAATAGAAACCATTATAACTTGTTAATACAGTACCATTTGCACAGTGTGCATTTATGATTGCAGCCAGTTCCTTCTAAGCTGCCAAAGAGAAATCTCACAGCTGTAAGCAAGTTTACTATTCACATTATAAGCACTGTCTCAGCAGCCTCCCCTGCGTACAAGATAGGCAGCACTTCTTAAACTTCTTTCCCATGGGCACCTCTACACTGATTCTGCAGGCAGACACGGTCTGGAGAGACTGGAGACAAGCCATCTCCAAGCTAGAAGCTATGTAAAGCTGTTGTCAAGGGGCAAAGCTAATAAACCCTGTGAGAGTATATCAGCTTGGGCTCAACAACGTGGTAAAACATCAGCACGGCTCCCAGCTGACTTCGAATGTCATGACAGTGAGTTTATATCTGCCTGCAAAAGACTGTAGGGTTGTTTAAATCTCTGGAGAACAGGACGCTCACTGAAACTTTCTCAATATACCTTGAATGTTCAAGACATAATGAAAATCAGGGATGTCTGCCAGACAGCTGGGTAATCCTTTGCATATTTTAGGATTCATCACAATACAAGCAGCTGGAATAAATTCTATTACAGATGGGGCCATATATGCTATTAAAAGACCTTGTGTTTGAGGTCTTAAGATTATGCAAAGTTCAATTGCTTAGAAGGAAATTTTCCCATATCTGGTGTCTGTGCAATGCTATTTCTTTGGAAAATTTCAGCCTTAAGGATTCAGACATTTCTGACAATAAAGCTAGGGAATCACACTGTTTTACCCATGTTAAAATACAGGCCTGTCAGCCTTTTCATGGAACGTTCTGCTTTCTCCAGGTTTTAGTGCAGGAGCTTGACCTTTATTTAGGGGTTAATTTTTTGTCAGGGAAGAGTCTTTTGCAACCTGACAACTGTCCAGTGAGAAAAAAAATAAATCTCAGATTTCTCATACTGGTAAAGCCTCACTAGAAAACTAACTACAATCCATAAAAAGTCTAACGTCACTGAATAGCCAAACCACTTGCAGATCCTCAGACTGACCAAACTGCATATGTGCATATGCATATGTGCATATGTGCATTTCAGAAAGTCTTTGTATCTTCCGCTCCCCTTGCTTTGGTGTGCAGCCAGGGGCTAGAACATAGAGAAGGAAACTCTCCTTTGTACTCAGGAGGGAACTGGCCTCGTTAACTTTAGTGGCTTAAATCTTAGATTTCTTATAATATCTTAAAACACAAGCACAAGAGGCCATCAGCTGAGATGACAAAGACTTCTGCCATTCCTGATTTCTGGGATCTTGACACTCTGATCTCAGCAGTGTTCCTCTAACTGTTCTTGTGTAGGTAATGTAGCTCCTGCTGAGCACATTTCACAGAATCACAGAATGGTAGGGGCTGGAAGGGACCTTCAGAGATCATCTAGTCCAAGACCTTTGCCAAAGTAGGGTCACCTAGAGCAGGCAGGACAAGAACTTATCCAGGTGGGTTTGGAATATCTCCAGAGAAGGAGACTCCACAACCTCTCTGGGCAGCCTGTTCCAGTGCTCTGCCACCCTCAAAGTACAGAAGTTTTTCCTCATGTTGAGATGGAATTTCCTGTGTTCCAGTTTGTGCCCATTGCCCCTTGTCCTGTCTGAGGAGAGAAAAGTTTGATTCCATCCTCTTGATACCCGCCCTTTAGATATTTGTAAGCATTGTTTCATTCCCCTCTCAGTCTTCTCTTCTCCAGGCTAAACAGACCCAGGTCTCAACCTTTCCTTGTAAGAGAGATGCTCCATTCCCCTGATCATCTTCATAGCCCTCCACTGGACTCTCTCCAGTAGTTCCCTGTCCTTCTTGAACTGGAGGAGCCACACGTGGACACAGTACTCCAGACGTGGCCTCACCAGGACAGAGTAGAGGGGGAGGATGACCTCCCTCCACCTGCTGGCCACTCTCTTTTTAATGCGCCCCAGGAGACCATTGGCCTTCTTGGCCACAAGGGCACATTGCTGCCTCATGGTCAACTTGTCCACCAGGACACCCAGGTCTCTCTCTGCAGAGCTGCTCTCCAGCAGGTCAGCCCCTAACCTGTACCGGTATATGGGGTTATTCCTCCCTAGGTGTAGGACCCTACACTTGCCCTTCTGATAACTCCTATATGTGATAATTCACAAAATATGTTTAAGCTTATATATCCACCAAAGAAGATTTCTTCTTCTGAATAGTGCTCTTTCTAACCTTTGTTCACTCACACCCACATTGGAATTGGGTGCTGCATTACCCCTGCTCCTGGAGCTGCACTAGCTCGGGAAAATCCCTTTCCCAGCATCTATTACTGCTGATCAACTACATTCTTGAAAAACCAAATCCTGAATAACAATCACCGATTGTTATTTATCCCTTATTGTACAGTACAAAAGACATGTAATATCCTCACATTATGACAGAAACATTCACTTCTAGCAAGTGATTTCAGAGTTTTTGCTCAACCTCCACAACATATTTTGTATTTAATGGAATACGAAAAATATTAACTTATATTTTGGCTGTCAAAAAGATACAGTACAAGCTGTAGAAGTTTTCCCATGCCAGTGATTTCCTCCAACTCTGTCTCAAAACACATGAGGAAGAAAGTAGTTTTCTCCCATGTCAATGTGGACCTTGGACTCTGTTCAAAGCAGTTAACGCAACTGTGAAAAGACGTCTACTGGTGTATATGGTCTACTGGCCATCAAAGGAAAGCCTGTACATATCTGTAAAGGCCCTGAGTGCATTCATAAGCTTTTCTGGCCCTGCCCAGTTCCCCCAGGGCCTTCCCCAACCCCACCCATGGCATCAGGAGCCCCATTTCAGCCCAGCCCAGGGCCACCAGTACCTGCCCCAGTGATGCTGCAAGCTTGCTGGTCTCCAGCTCCCCGCACCCCTGCCCTGCTTGGTCACGTCACTGCCCGCAGCTCCAGTGGCCTGAAAAACATCTTGCTGACATTGGTAGGTTTCAAATACTATCATATTAATGTATAAGTGAGCCAGTCTTCATGAAAGAGTGACTTTCTTATTGCTTTCTGTAATTATGAAAAAATATTATTTTAATTAATTGTATAATTAATTATTATGATTTTATTAAGAATCTTATTAAGAATATTTGTTGTTCCCTTAGACTCTCATGGATTGCATTCGTTTTATGAGAAGTATGGCTTCCAATTAAGAAAAAGATGAGAAGCCAAATTCTGATTTTTGTAGAAGCCTAAAAATCTAAATGTCTAAATGGTTGTGCTAGCCATAAGGCAAGCAATCCACTTATGATATTTTAAAACACAATACATTAACTTCTAAACTGCATTAACCAAAACTAGTTGAAGGGATGGTTGATTATTAGGTATTTTGGTATGTTTAGGCTCCTTTAGGTAAAGGGAAGGGATGACTCTTTTTCATTAACATGGAGAATATTTATCATTTCTAAAAAACTTACTGTGCGATTTTGTTGGGCTGAGTAAGGTGGCTGCTCAGGGCATCAATTTAAAAGAAAAAATAAATTGGTCTAGTTTTTAAATGATAAAAGAATAAAAACATGCAAAAATCCTTTTGGATGGAAAAGCGTTGAACAAAATGTTCCTGTATTTGTTTCTTAATTTGTTTTCTTTCTCTGGAAAAAAAAAATAAAAATCTTCATTTTCCATCCATTAATACTGCTAGCAAGGAACTTAATCTTTCTGAAGGGTTGCTAATGTTTCTCTGTGTGTAGAATAAATATAGTATCACCCCCAATCACAGTCTCTCAGCCTCATTAGGGAGCCATGCTAGGGATAGCATGTTGGCAAACTCATTATGAGTTTCTTGTGGAATCAAATTTGTCCTGTCCTTAGTTGCTAGGCACATTATAACAGGGAGAACAAAACCTTGTAACTGTTCTTCTCCATTTATTAAATTTTGTAGTGAAAAGGCTGATGGAGTGTAAAAATGCTTATGCTGAAAAGAATTTAATTAGTCAATGCTGGACATAGATTAGCATTATTTCTTTGAAATTGTGTTGTACTGTAACTCTAAGTGTCAAAACAGAAATGCAGGCAGACTGTCGCTTTTTATTTTCTCTATACTATGAAGTGCAGAAAACCATAACTGTTTGAAGAACTCAGAAACATCCAGGAATGTTTCCTATCAATAGGATACCTGACCTCTACGTTACATTATTTTTTGTGGGTGACTATTGGTGACACAATACTCCCAAAACCTTGGTCGCTTGTGTGTCTCATAAGTCTATCGATGATGATGCACCTCAGAACTCATTTCCACAAGGTAGGCCAGTAAAAACTCATTGCTGCCACTATGGGTGAGGTCCTGAGGAGCATCAGAGCTGGAATAAGGGGAGTGGGGAGGATGAATCAGATGGTCAGAATTGGGGAAGGGCTGAAGGAGGGAAGATGGAGAAAGGAGGCTGAGGTAAGAGAAAAAGAGAGAGGAGAACTGGAGAGAGGGAGAACTGGAAGACGAAAAGGTGAAGGAAGCTCTCCTTTCAGCCACAGCAAGTTATCAGTCAGCTGTCTGTGGAACCGAACCTTTAATTTAAGTCTTAAAGTTTGAAAGCGTTGGCCTTCTGGTATTATTAGATAGGCAGTTTGCAAAGTGCCTTCAATCTAGAGATTTTAAAGAACACTGTGAGATCAATTTTGAGCAAAATTTAAGTTCTAAACATTTTAAGAACAAACATTTGCACACCCTGAGACCAATAGAAAAGATTAACATTTTTCTGTGATGCAGATATAAATTCAATTAAAACCAACAACTTTCTGTCTTTTGTGTGTGTGTGTGTAAAGCCTAAAGACAAGTTGAGAAGAAACAGATAATTTTCTTTATATTAATTGCATGGCACAAAGTGAACATAAGGCTAAATAATGGAAGAAAATATTGTTAACATCTTGCATTGCAGTAACTTCAGAAGCCATCTGTAACAATTTTTTTTTCCTTGAATAATATGAATTTTAACCTGAGAGTTTTCAGAACAAATGATTTGCAAGACTTGAACTGAAATCATTAGCCAAATGCAACTACGGTATAAATTTATACAGAGTTCCTAGAAGAAATTAAAGTAGTTTTATATTATCTTAAACAGCTAATACAAATGTTCTCATGAATTTCTCATATTTGCAAAGAATCAAGCCTCAGAACAAATTTATTGACTTTGAATCACTATTCATCTGCAAAACAAATTACTTCCAAACTGTATATTTTAAATCCTTTATTTAATAATCAGCATATGCTGGAAAGCAATACAACACAACAGTAATAAGAACTATTTTTTAACGTGAAACCTGAATATGAAATCAGGAAATGGAATTTATTTTTACAATATCGGTTTGCTTAATGGAGGTCCGAAATGCACCACTCCAGACAGCAATACAAAAATGTTTATTTTCCAGCTAAATCTGAATTTGTCCCCATATGTTGCATTATTGATGACAAATTGGGCATAATGTAATATAAATGCAACTATGGAAGCATTCAAATGTCTTCTTACTTGGCCTGATTCAGACAAATTCTAAAAATGAAAGCTGCTATACATTTAGTGATCATTCACCATTTCAAATCAGCTTGCAAGGGCATATTTAGAGGGTTGTGTTAGCAAAAATTACACCGTAGGATAAAAATATGGTCTTCATCTTGATATAGTGAATTTGGTAAAATCACAAGTATCAGGAAAAACAATTTTGATGTCCCTGGTTTGCCTGACAGTAGTTTAAACTGTTTTCCTCTTAAAAGCCTTCCTCCTGTCTCCTTAGCTGTAAGTCTGGACACAGTAACTGATTGTATGACAGTACAAATTTCATGACATTTTTCCTTGGGGAAACAACAAATGTTGTTCTTTATCAAATACTTTGGATAAAATACTATTACTAGCACATTTGAAGAACATGATAATACTTCACTTTTTGTTATAAAAGTTTGATATTTTACTAGCCCTGAGTTTGAAAGGGCCAGCTCACAGCTGAAATGTAACTGTTGACAATGTATATACTGCTAGAGGGCTGGAAAGCAAAATAAAATGTGTTTGCACAAAACTGACACTGAATGTTTATATAAACTTGTTTCACTTGGCACTGCAACAGATAAGAAAAGTGCTACAGTAAACGACCAAAGTTGCACTGAGGGAATAACACATAACTGCAAAGGGCTGGGAAAATGCTGCTGTTCCTTTTGAAGGCTGTGGGTGGGAATGCGCCACGTCCACAGAGTCCATTTTTTGGCAGGAAGCTGCTCAGGGAAGCTCAGAGCCAACAACCAGAAAGCCTCCACTATAGAATACAGTGCACTGCCTATAGGAGCTGTTCATAAAGTTAAATGGCTATCTAATTCATCAGAACTGTACACGACAATAGCTAAAGACATAATATTACATGCTTGATCATATACCTCTGGTTTTCCCCCATCCTTAAGACCTCACTACAAGATGCAGTGGAATTAGAGTGATGAGGTTGTCTTCAATCAGCCTGTAAGCCCTCTCTTCTAGCAGATAAGCAGACCTACCAGGGATACCTGTCATCTTCTTTCTAAGGCATTTTTTGGGTACACAAGCTCTTCACAGGCAGGACACCAGGAATTTCAATTTGTCAATCAGATATAGGTCAGCATTCCATTTAATAACACAGACCAAATAAGATTTAAAATGAGAGATCCTTACAGCTAAGAGGCACCAAAAAACAGGGAAAGATAAACCACTAAGGATTCTCCAGGCTCTCCCAATCAATGGAAATGCACCTGTTGCCATAAGTAGGTGAAATTCTACTGTTAGTTGGCAAATAATAAGAAAAAAAAATCATATTACAAGCAGCTTTACTTTTTCTTAGCAGAAGAAAGGAAGTATCTGGAAATATTTGAGAAAGACCATACTTCTTGTATGTAAGCTTGTCTTGACCATTACTTCTTGTTACCCCTTATGTTGCTTGTGTTCTCTGCATATTGCTGTTCTATAAACTTTCTGATTAGTTCCCTACACACCCACACCATCTTTTCATACTCACCTTCACTCATCTGACATAGTATTTTGTATTCTTTTTTCTTCTCTTTAAGAGTGCATGATTTTGTTAAGATGATTTATTACCACTCTTCTATCAGCCTTAGAGATGCAAACTGTGCAATGCTTATCAGAATGCTCTCACCATTGGATCGAGGTCCAACATGGTTATGAGTTATATAAAAAAGACCTTTCTCAGGGTTGCTGGATATTACCAAGTTAAAGTAATGGGAGAAGGTGTGCATTTACCAAAAAATAGCTTGAAGTTTAAATCTAATTTTGCTCCTGCTCCTGACCACAAATCAATTATTTGCTAATATGGCTGTTAGCTATGTAGAAAGAAGCTGGCTTTACCCAACCAGCAATAATCCTCCAGTGTCATCCTACAATTTCCTCAGATAGCCAGAAACAATAATTAAGACATTTCAAAATAAACTGTGAATGAATACATGCAAGTCACTAGATCTTTGCTGCACTAAGAAAGATAAGCCTCAGAGCCAAAGGCAAATGATTCCATCACTGATGCTGATGCAGAAGCTCAAACCTTGTGGTTTCGTGCAGGCTTGGGTGCAGTCAACTGAAAGCCTCCCATTCACTAACATGCTTACTCACTGACATAAAGAGTTAGTGCTTCACCAGGGGGTCCTCTGCTTGCTGTCTTTCCCGACACTAACAGTCACGTTTTTTCTGACATTAAAATTGCTTTCATTGCTCCCTTTTGACCACTCAGTTAGGTTAGTCAGGGATAGCTGTAAAACAGTTGATTATTTCAACTGGACAGTGAGTGGGCACAATTTAGATGTCAGGGCCTGGAGCACCCCAGCACCTTGCAACACCTGCCACCAAGAGCAGGGGCCAGCTCCGAGATGATCATGGTAGTAAGAGCCATGGGGCAGCAAGGAAGAGCATCGAGAAGCCTTATTGTTGGCTTCTGTCCTGGGCCAGGAGGCATTTGGGGGTTGTTTCTAAGCACACTGCTACTCACAGCTCCTGCTCTCTGATCATCACCCAGTGGCAGTCACCTGCTGCACCCTGCTACCATAAATTAGGCCTACACCCTCATATTGCAGCTAGATCTTTTCTACATGTACTCAGTTCCTCATACCTGTCTCTTCTCTTTTAGTCAAAACACGTACAATTTGGTTCAAAACACAAAACCTGGCCCAGTCCTAAGTTTCAGACCCACTGCTGTTGTCCTTACCCTTGCAAAACTCTCATTTACATGGAAGTGGTCTGGAGACAGAAGCACACATCAGCTGCGGCAGGAAGGTGCTGCTGGAGATCATCTAGTCCAAACATCTGCTCAGAGCAGATTGCTCAAGGCCATGTCCAGTCAGGTTTTGAATACCTCCAAGGATACCACCACAGCCTCTCTGGACAGCTCGTTCCTGTGTTTGAGCACACTCATCATAGCAAACAAACACAACAAACGAACCAACCAACCAAAAATAAATTATTATATTTAAATGGAATGTCCTATTTCAATATTTCAATTTGTCCATTGCCTCTTGTCCTCTCACTAGGCAACTCTGACAAGAGTCTGGCTTTGTCTTCTATGGGATAAACATCCCATCAGATATTCATACACATGGATAAGATTCTAGATTCTGATCTAGTTAAAGATGTCCCTGCTTACTGCAGGGGGTTTGGGCTAGATGACCTTTAAAGGTCCCTTCCAAACCAACACACTCTATGATGATTCTATAATGATGATTCCACTGAGTGTTACCTTCTCCTGACTGAGCAGTCGCAGCTCCCTCAGCCTTTACCTGTATGATGCTCCAGTCCCTCAATAGTCTTCATGGTCCTTCACCAGACACTCTCCAGTAAGTCAATATCTGCCTTGTACTGTGGAGAACAAAGCTGGACTCAGCACTCCAGATATGTCTCACCAGGGGTGAGCAGAGGGGAAGGATCACCTCCCTCTATCAGCTGCTGATGACACTCTGCCTAATGCAGACCTGAATGCTGTTGGCCACCTTTGCCACAAGGGCACATGGCACATGGTACAGTCACCTTAGCATTCACCAGGACTCCCAGGTCCTTTTCTGCCAAGATGCTTTCCAGGAGATCGGTTGTACAGCATTATTCCTACCCAGAGGAAGGACTTGTCATTTCCCGTTGATCAACTTCATGAGACTTGTGTTGGCCCATCCCTCCAGCTTGCCAAGGTCCCTCTGAACGGCAGAACACCCATCTGGTATATGAGTCACTCATCACAAGAGACCTATTCTGCCCAGAAAAGAAGTGGAGTCTTCTAATAAGGTCTCTCATTTAGCAGAATTATAGCACAACAGAGGATTTTGTCACCATCGCGTTGTGAGGAAATTCAAGACGTGTACTTGGAGGACCATACAGAATAAATATAATTCTCCTTAGGCTTTTGTTAACAATCAGAAGGCATATAGTGCTGCATTTTATAAGATCATGTCAGTGGAATTCTGACAGCATGAAGTAACAAAGTGCTAAATAAGTCAATTTCCAGTCATTTGAATTTACGTTGGATTTTATACTTGGGATATTTGCTCTTTTGGTATGCTCACCTTGTCACTAAATGTGTGTATCAAATATACATTAGAAACAGCATAACAGTCTTCAAGGAAAAAAAGATGCATTGCACGGATGCTATTTTGTTGAGATGTTCTGGAGAGACACTATAAACCACAGAAAAGAAATCTGAGTTGCTTCTGACATTACAGGGATGCTGAGATTGCTAGAACAGCCCTGTTAAACATAGTTGCTTATTTATTTTTTATATCAAATGGACTTTTAAAAGCTTTGCGTGGTGCTATAAAATAAAAAGTCACTCATCTGTTTCCTATTCTTCCTCTTTTCTTGAAAGTATGGAAATACATTCCAAACTCAAGGGTAGGGTCTAGCAGTGTGACTCCAAAATCACTTATTTCCACCAATATCATGGGAACTGGAATTTTCCTAACAGTTGTCAGACTCTTTTTTAAAAATGGTATTATTTCATCCGCTATTCATTTTCCTTCCAGGATGTTGTTAGTCTGAATATTCTCACATTCTTATCCAGTGAGAAACAAAGCTACTCAGAAGCCCTGATTACAACATTGCTTATTTTGTTGACCCAGTAGGGATCTAGGCACATAATCTTTAGTTCCAAGGTTTACTACTGTCCTAAATAACTTGTAGATTCATGTCATACAATACTGGGGGTTTTGTCGTTGCTAATGTGTGGGGAAGAACTACATAGTTAAAGCACCTAGTTTGTTTTTTAAATATTTCCCTTTATTTGTTTCCTTTTCTTTTCCCCTTTATTTGTTTCAACACCACAAAAGAAATTACAAGATATATAAATGCTCAGGTTCAGAAGAATAATTACGGCACTTTCATAGGTCACATGGAGGCCACAAATCAAACCATACACTATAAAAAATATAGTATAAAAGCAATGGTATAGGATTGCAGCCTGCTCTCCTTACTGCAGGTTACAGAAGAGAAATACACTTGCAATTACTTTGTAATATTTGGCTTTGATCGATCACACTTGTGTGATCTACAGTGATTCAGGTGAATACCTTCACAGATGCAAAATGGCACTTTCTAAACAATTCACAGTACAACCGGAACACACACCAAATCCTGACAGTGTTTGGGAAGGGAGTGTAGCAAATCATAAATTAATTTCTGAAAGCACAAAGCCATTTAGATGTGAGCGGTCAGTCATTCAGAACACTAAACATTCCAATGTCGCTACGCTGGAATAATAAAGGATTATAAAAAAATCTAAAATATTTGAATTGAGTTAATGTATTACACAGTGATATTTAAATGCACATGAAAATAGCCCAAGAGTGTATAATTCATTAATGTGGTGTAAATTCACATAATGCAGCAAGCAACTGCTTAGTGAAGCCTGTCTGCTGATGTGAAGATTTTGCGAGGCAGTGCTCCGGTGCAGCAGCAGGGTTAGGGGTCATTACAAGGCAATGCGCTCAGCTCCTTGGGAACATCACTCATCAATGCTGCCATTACTGACCAACTCCTCTGCCTCATTAAGAGGTAACTTTAACCCCTAAAGAGAAGCTAATCTAGCCCTACTTGGCTCAGAGGAATACTGCTCCAGTCCAAGATCTCAAGGCGGGGGGACTGGAGGGGAGAAAGGGCTGAATACGCTGGAAATATTGCACAGTTCCCCACAGAGGTTATTGCTTCTTTGTGCCATCAGAAGTTTCAGAACTAGACGGCAAAACAAGATGAAGGGATAAAAGGAGCAGGGAAAGTTTGTGTTGTTTTCTTGTTATCAGACTAGCCCTTTCACTGCTGAAATCTGTCATTTGTCAGGAGATCAGAAAAAGTCACAGAGCAGGAAATGTTGAGTAATGAGGATATTAGATCTGTGTCTGACATGGCACTTTTGAAACCTCTTGGTTTTACATTTGTTTGCTTTGTTTGATGACAAAGAGATAATAAACCAGTCACATTTATGTGAAAGTGTGACATCCAGAGAAATGCTCTAGCACAAGGTACAATTTACTGTGCAAACACAATGCACAGCATAAACAGGAAACTTAATATGTGAGTTTGAAAGACAGCGCTCGTAATAAACCTGCACTATTCTTGGCAGTAAATGATACTTTATATATTTCCCCTTTGCTTGTTTCAAGGAAGTTATGTATTTAAAAGTTATCTTTACTTGTATCATATTATACACCTAAAAAAGAAGACTTTGTAAGACACTCTTCCTTTGTATATGTACACTGTGCCTAAATTTAAGGTGTGTGTATATATGTATGTATAATATATTTTTCTAGAAAACAGTATAGTATCATAGTTATTGTGCTAGCCACAGCTCTGCTTCCTTCCATTTTTTTAAGTCTTGTCAGTTCTTTCACTGAGATAGGCTTTGGACTTCCATCTCCCTTCAGCTGGAACCCTTGTTTCTCGCACTCCTTGTCCTGCTCCTGAGCTGCATGATAATGATAATTATTTCACCACAGAAAGGTCTGGGTGGATTCTTACTTTTGTACCTCATTTCTTCAGGATTTAGGAATGGACTTAGAGAAGGTACCCTGGAGTTAGAAGCAATTGTGTAATTGCCTATAACAATCTTTTTAAATTCAACTGACTGTTTACTCATAGAGATAAAAGCAGATATGACATAAAAATTCGAAATTATTTTTATACCACAACAGAAGGTGGGAAGAAACTGAGGTTTTAGACTTTTTCATGAAAACTGAGAGTCATTCAGCTTAACAGGAAGTTAGGGCCTTCAGATGGCTTTATTACTGCTGTTCTGGTGAATACTTAATTATTTATATAAAGTGAGACATCTCCATGATATGGGACACAATGTTTCCCCACCTCATGTACAGGAAGTATAAGGGCAGGGATTTGAATTCATTTTCAAAAATCCAAGGAAAGTAGCTACACAGCAAATCTATTACCTGTACTAATGGGTCTCTTTCTGTCTGGAAATTACACCTTGGAACAAAGATACCTCTCCCAATTTAAATTTTATTAAACTATACCCTTAAAAATTGGTTAATTTTTGAGGAGAAAGTCTGCATAACTGTAAGATTTCCCCAATGAGTTCTACTTCAGGATTGATCTGCTTTTATGCCTCCACTCCTTTCAGCAAGGCTCAATGACAGTTTGCTCTCTTCCAATATGTCTGTGACATTTCTTGTTCTCTGTTCACAGAGTCTTTTTTAACTTTTTCATTGCCCTTTTGAGCTTTTGGCTCTAAGCCTTCACAAACAAACTGTGCAATGCATCTGGAATCAAGGAAGAAAGTACTGCATAATTATTAAGTTAAATATTGTTTCCTAGCCCTCATAAAGAAATTTTTCATCTATTGCCTTTCCTGGTTACTTCCCAACCACCTGCTATTAAGTCAAAAAATATGGTCGAGTACTACATATTCAAACAACCTGTGGCAAGCATTCATAAATTATTACAGAAAAATTCCCTGCCTTCCAAAGAAAGGCAGATTCTTGGAGACCTAACTTACAATGATGTGTGCCTGTCTCCATTGTCCAGCTGAACTGCAGGGAGATTGCTGAATTCCAGGCATCCACATAGCTTGTACCTGGCTGGGAGCTTCCTTCATTCCTTAAAGACTAATTTAACAATTGTCAAAGCTTCTTTCTCCACAACACAGTTTCTGAATCTGATTTTGTGTCTCTTTTTACCTATCCTGATTAGCTGCCTTTGATACAGACTTGTCAAATCTACTTTTCTTTATTTTGCTGTCTTCTACATTTTAAATGGCTTTCCACCACAAGAACTGTACTTTTGCTGTACTTTGTTTCACATTCACCTGCCTTCTAATGAATCTGGGCTTCCACACAAGTTGCTGAACAGCCCCTCCCACAGACATTTTAGGAGGTAGCGGCAGCAGGTCCCTTCCTCTGGTGCTCCTTCTCAGGCCTTGTCCACACACATGCCTTTGACTTCTCCTCCTCTTTTCTTCACGTGGTGCATGCACATCTCCTGTTTCCAGACTTCCAGGGATCTCCAAGATGCTCATGGGGGGATTTCAGAAGTGCACAGAACAGCTGGTCAGTTCCCCGCAAACAAATTTCAGAGCGGTGTGTGGACACTCGAGCTCTTAACCCTAACCTCATCATTGAGAAGGATCACAGTTTCCCATTTTGTTTGTTATGTATTTGGAAGAAATCAGACGGATGCCTTGGTTGATGGGAATAACAGAGAATGGGGACCTCTGTGAAGTGCTTTGTCATTAGGCATCATGGCATTAGAATCAGGTGTCAAGACATTGAAGAAAATGTTAAGCCCTAGATTCAGAATGGGCTAACCTTGGCAGCACTGGGATTAGGGGTCAAATCCAAGTTTCGTGACTCAGCCATGCATACGTCCTGAACCCCAAATGCTGCAGCAGCCTATGGCCACACCTCTGCACGAGGAATTGCTTTCCCCTTTTCATCCTCTCAAACAACAAGAACAATCTGCCAAACAATTTCCAGGTTACAAATAACTATGGGGAAAGGAAAGGAAGGAGGACCCAGAAAAGCTGCTGCTTCACATAGCAGAAGGGAAGAGGCTGAGATGAGGAGAGTGAACTGCCCCTGCTGCTGTCTTGTGAGAGGGACAGAATGAGCCACTAGATATTCCCACTACCGTTTACCAGCAGGGACAATAGCATTGACAGTACCTGTATTAGACTGTGGTAGGCAGGAAGAGAAATTCAGCCTTTCACATGAAAATCGCTCCCAATCACCTACAAGAAAACGCAAAAGGTCAGATGAGACCATCCTGAGGAAGGCATCTTACTCTCTCAAGCAACCTAATGGAGCTTGCCACTATTTTTTATTCATATCACAGAAATTTCAAGTGGTATTATATTAGTACAAACTTGAGCCTATTCTTCTGAAGAATGTTCTAGTCTACGATATAGACAGTTTCAAAAATTTGTACCTTTCTTATCATTTATTTAGTAAAATATTTTTAAAGTTGCAGCTGAGTCATAAAATGCCCTGTCTTTTATTTTTATTGTCTTTAAACCTAATTGCTATCTGTATATTGAATTACAAAATACAGTTTCGTTTTAGACAATAAATAAATGATTAGATTAGTGAATTATGTGTCTACAATTCAAAAATGATGTTCTGATGATTCAGATCAAACTGTAAATAGAATATAAAGTTATCTGTATTTCAAAAGCAATTACAATACTGTGATTTAAAATGTACCTTTTGTTCTAAATGTCTTTGAGTCTTCTCTGAATTCTTTCTTCATAGCACTGAAGATGCTTTTCTAGTCCTAAAAAGTATTATCAACATAAGCAATAATGCTGGTTTTTTCACTGATGCAACTGTTATTGGATGCAAAAAAATGAAACTTTTCTTCTGGAAAAGAGAAATTGAGCTAAAAGTCTGTCAACACTGCATATAAAATTTCGTATTTTCGTCTTCAGTTTTGAATTGCAATTGGTAAAACTTAAACATTTCTTGAAACATCAGACTATCAGCATTTGAAAAATCATATGGTTTTCATCATGCCACTTGGGCAGTCCTTAACATGTCACTGTTCTCTTGGCAAACATTGTACTACTTTGGCTGCAGACAAGGGGTAACTGAAACAACTTAGAGTAACTTTAAAACAATTTTATGTTCTTCCAGTAATGAAACCATCTCAGTGTAGGTTAGTGTTCAGGACAAACTAAAATGCCTGGTGATTGTTGTAATTTATGAAAATCGCTCATACCCCGAGGCAATTTTTGCAACCAGGTTTAGAAATTACTCAGGAATAACCTCTTTTGTCTCTGCAGACGGCTGAAAGTATGTGTCACTTATAAAGGTGATAATTCTCAAGAGATCAAATAGGTTTACAATAACTTTTCCATGTGGAAAAGGTAAAAAATTGTCATAAGCATGTAAGAATCCATGTTCACTAAATATACATCTTACTGTGACAAATGTTAATACAAAATGAAACATGTCTATGAAAATGATTCAGGACATTCTTTTTTTCTTCTCTATACACAGTCCTTGCTTGCACAGTGTGTCTCTGCCTTCGCAGCCTTTCAAGTATAAAAGTAAGTATTACACTGCTAATAGTGTTGTATTATACAGAACATAATACAATTTTCTAACTTTCAAAGCCCCTTTCCTCCTCTCAACTTTGATTTTTGACCTGTTGCCTTGAGTTGACAAAAATCAATGCTTTAAACAAATAAATAAAAATCTATGTATGCAGGCAATGTTAAACTTTCTGTTCAGTTGAACCATTCTTTTTTTTTTTTTTAATGCAGATTTTGTCTTTCCTGTGAACTAGGAAAGATATATTACATATAATACTAATATTACCTATGATCAACCACCATATCTTTTTCTTTCTCCTTAAACTTGATTCTGACCCTGATTGATTCAGCTATGTATGAAATTTATACAGGACTTACTGATGACCATTTGTTCTTGTCAGGGCCTCAGCAAACTGAATTCAAAGAGCAGAGATATTTTGTCTCCCATTGATTCAGGGGATTTGAATTTCTAGGTAATTCTGTCGAAGTACTGGCAGATACATTAATGTAATTTCTTTTGTTTAAATCCTGATGGTCTCAGTGTCAGGTCTCAATTGACATATACGAAAGCATTAACTTTTAATTATAGGCCAAGATCCATTAAAGAAGCTGAGACATGTCTGAACTATTGCAAACTGTGTCTCATCTTTCTATTCCCTAAACACCTCTGTGACTGTACTATTACCTCATTCCTTTTTCTGATGGTTGTCAGGTGTCTGTTAATACAAAATTAAAGGTAAAAAGTACTGGTAATACAACATAGTAATCCACTAAAAATTGAAGCCACAGAACATTGAGTATGAAGGCAGCAGCAATGTAAACTTCAAAAAACACTGCATATTTATAGGGAGCTTCACTTCCATTTTCACAGAATAAATGGTATTTTACGCTCCACACCATTTAGGCCTCAATCTCTCCTCTGGCAAGCCAAGCTGTTATTTTTGTGAATCGTTCCTAAGTCATTTATAACCAGGCTACTGCACCACTGACAACAGCACCTTTGAAGTCAGGTAGGGATTACTAATTTGCTGTGAATTTTCTGAGCAACTTTATCCTCTTTCCGTACGCATCCATTAAAAATCATAGAGGCGAAAATGAAGGTACCAGTCACGAACCAAGAAAAACAAGCTTACAAACTCTTTGGTTTCAGATGAAGGACCAAAAGTTAGCAAGCACCAATTCTGAGCAGGAAAAAAAAACCCAACAAAAAAACCCCCAAAAACAAACAAAAAACCCCAAATAACCAACCTACCCTTAATTTTTAACGTGGAACACTAGAGTTTTAGGGTTCCCGAAATGCATCTACCGTGGGGTGAGATCTGAGCCCACCCAAAGGCCCAGGTCTCAGTGAAACAAGACCTACCGCCCCACACAGCCACCCCTGGGGGCACCGTGGAGGGGGAAAGCGTAATTTTTTGTGTCATTTTTAGCTCTCCATCAAAGGGCACGATTGCCAGGGGAGGTGGGGGAAGGCGACTTCCCTACCACAAGAAAAGGCTGCGTCCGTCTATACAGATAAACTGATATAAACTTTATGACTGGAAGCGCCTGGTGGGGGGGTCGTTTCGGCCGGGCAGCGCTGAGGCAGCGGCCGCCGCGCCCGCGTTTCCGACCGTTAATGGGGTCTTGTAGGACGACGGGCCGAAGGGAGGCCCCCAAGACGGGCGGCGGCAGGGGTCGCCCAGCGGGAGGGGGCCGCTAACCCCGCAACCAGCTCAGAAGAGGGCCTCGGCTGAAGGCGCGGCAGTGGGGTAAGGCAGGGGCTTTAGCGGAGGGCCACGTAACCCCTCGGGCGACCCGTATCCTGGGGGCTCGCCCCGCCTCACGGCCGCCCTCCCCTCGCGGCCCCTGGCGGCCGGCGCGGGGGAAGCCGCCCGCGGCGCATGCGCGGCGCCGCCGCCTGCTCCTCCGCCGGGCCGGCAGTGGGGAGTTCGGGGGCAGAGCAGCGGGGCGGCGGTAGCCGCGGGGTTGGCAGGGGGCGGCCACCTCCCCCGCC